>CAUYRT010033958.1:0-93012 GCA_963574885.1 Lepilemur ruficaudatus
GCTTGAAAAGTAGTGGGGGAGCGGAATTAGGGGTCTCAATAGGGGAAAGGAATTCCTCAAAAACTGATTCATGTGATTAACTGTACACCTCGGTAAATTCGCTGAAAATCATTTAATTGTACACTTAAAAAAAAAAGAGAGAGAAAGGCCGTGACTCTCTGTATTTGATCATTTTTTTCTCCAGAATTTGGGGTGGCCATTTGCCCTATGATCTCAGTTTTCTTGATGGGTCTAATAAAAGTCATTGATTCTCAAAAAAAAAAAAAAAAATTTAAATCTGGGCTTGTCACTCTGCCCCTTAAAACTCTGCATAGCTTCCCGTTACTCTCAGGATGAAAGCCAAAATCTTTATCATGGGCTTCAAGGGCTCAGTTTTACTTCACTGGGAAGATAAGCCCACCTTCCCAGCACCGACTGGCTGGGGTTCAGAACCATCCATCAATCAGTATCGAACCCCTGCTCTTTACTGGCCAGTCACTCGAGTATTGTATCCGAGCACTGTTTAGGGATGCCAAGAGAACTCCAAAAGCAAATACATAGGCCTTCTCCTTCAGTTTGAAAGCATTATAATAACACACATGAACAAGATTTCACTACTCTACAAATCAGCTTATGAACTATAACAAAATCAATAAGGAGCAAGCCAGACTTTGAAAATGCAAAGTAAAGATAAAGGGGCAATAGGAATAAGATGAAATTAATCATTTGATGAATGTTAATTCAAACTGACTGAGGCTAGGGGAGAAAACGGGAAGCTATCTGGAAGGAGCAGAAACTTTAAAACAAGTATTGTTCAAGCTTGGCCCTGTTGTTATGTTGTCAAGGCCTATGGCTCACATCAGCTAAATTACATTTTCAAAAGTCAACTGTTTACCCCGTAACTGTGGTTTTGAGTTTCTTCAATAAACAACTCATATATATTCATTACATTACTGTTGATATGACTTTCCTCCAAAGTTCTCTTTATTTTAATCACTAAAAGAACCACATGATAAACTTCACCCGTTCCTGAGTAAGATGGCCCAAGATGCCCAACATGACAGGACCCTGAACATATGGGATTTTTCATAGATAAAGATCTATAATAACTTCACAGTTAACCAAGAGCAGCATTATCCTTTCATGCAACTTACATATAAACTTGTATATAAAATAAACACCCAAAGACATATGACGTATTCACTGAGTAAAGAGATCTCAGGATAAGTCTGGTGCATAAGGAATTGACACCATAAAGCCCCACAAGTTCCAGAATATTTCCTAAACTTCCTTCCGTTATCCTGAAAATTCACACCAGTCGAGCCTTCCCTTGGAAGAAATCCTAAGACTCAGGAACCAAACTGCCTGTGTTCAAATCACAGCTCTGTCACTTGCCAGCTGTATGACCTTAGGTAAGATACTTAAACTCACTATTGTGTGTGTGTGTGTGTGTGTGTGTGTGTTTTAAATGCACTTCTAAAGTGGGAAAATAGAGTTCTGCTTCTGGTCATCAAAGTAACTCAAATCAGACCAGTCCACCCACTGACAACAATTATACACCCTGGATAAAATATTAAAAGCAGCAACAACAGCAAAATTATCTGAAGGATCTAGAGAGTGACTGAGAGGAGGCAGAAACTAACGGGGCATTGACACTTAGAAGAATGGCCCTTGATGAATTACACAATTTTTACAACTTTTCATCTAAGAGCAGGCCCCTGTCGGTCCTACAGTGTGGCCAGACTCAGATAGGAACCTGTGGTCTTACTGGCTGAGGAACCAGAGAACAGAGTTCAGGGACATGAGAGCAGCTGGAAAATGGAGGAATTCCTAAAGAGAAGATAGCCACAGAGGGAAAGCCCCAAAATCAGCACATAAGATCTGATCAATCTCTGACTGATCCCAACACGGTATATGTGTAGAGCAGACTCCAAGCAGCCCAGTTAAGAAGAAAAGAACTGAACAGGGATGTCTGCTGCTGTCTGTTACAGGGAAGACAAAATTGGAATTTGAGTTCTGCCTAGTTAACTGCCTGCAAAAACAACAAAAAAAAAATCAAAACTCTTTAAGGGTATATGACAGAATTCAGAATCTCTATAATGTATCACTCACTATGTCCAGGATACATTCTAAAATTATTAGATATGCAAAGAAACAAAAATATAACCCATCCTCAAAAGAAACCAAGCAAAAGAGACCAACTCTGAGATGATGCAGACATTGGAATTAGCAGACAAGGACTTTAAAGCAGCTATTTGAACTAAGCTCAAGGGCATAAAAGAAATCTCAGCAAAGAAGTAGAAGCTATATTATAAAAAGGTGTCAAATGGAAATTCTAGAACTAAAAAATGTAATAACTGAAAAAAATTCACTGGACCTAATAACAGATTGTAAAAATAATAACAAAAATGTCAGTGAACTTGAGGAATAGGACAATATCCAATTTGAAGAACAGAGAAAAAAAATGTTAATGGACAGAGCCTCAGGGTCCAATAGGATATACTAGCATAAGGTCTAACATATGTGTAATTGGAATTCCAGATGGACAGGAAGACAATAGGCAGAAGAAAATATTTAAAGAAACAATAACCCAAGTTTTCTAAAATTGGGTTAAAAAACACATGAATGTACAAATTCTAGAATCTCAGCAAACCCCAAGTCAGCTAAATAAAAAATAAAACAAAATAAAAACCCATGCCAAGGCACCCCATACTTAAACTGCTATAATTCAAAGATAAAGATAGAATCTTGAAAGAAACCGGGGGAAAATGGATTATTACATATAGGAGAAAATTATAATAGTACTGACTTTTCATCAAAAGCAACGAAGACTACTTTTAATGGAATGGCATCTTTAAAGTGCCAATAAGAAAACAATGATTGTCAAGTTAGAATTCTATATCCAGCAAAAATGTTTTTCAACAATGAAGGCCAAATGAAGATAATTCCAGAAAAACAAAACCTACAATCCTTAATCTCCAGAAGACATGCATGATTTGAAACATTGAAAAAGGTTCTCCAGGATGAAGGTAGAGGACACCAGTTGTTTATCTGGATTCACAGGACGGAATGAAGATCACTGGAAATGGTAAATATGTGGGGAAATATTAAGGATAGATACATACACCCTTTTTAAATTACTTAAAAGACATACAACAATTGAAATAAAAAATTATAACACTGTATTGTGGAGTTTATAATGTATAGATGAAATAGACAAGACAACAATAATACAAAGGCTGGGGGCAGTTAATGGAACTATACTGTTGCAAGGTTCAGTATTTGATGAGAAATAGTACAATATTAACTCTAACTAAAAGGTGAAGAGTTAAAAACATATGTGGTAATTCCCAGAGAACCACTAAAAATTACAAAAAGAGATACAATTAAAAAGCCAATAGAAAAATTAAAATGGAATCTGTGGCAGCCATGAAGGTGCCCACTTGGATCTCCCTTCTAGCAGAAACTTGCCAATCAGCTGACAGTGTCCAACTACAGTGGCTTTGAGATCTGTTAGGAGTGAATCAAAGCTATGTCCTTCAAAGTTAGACAATAATTGAGCATGGCGGGGATACTAGCACATGGTCATTTCTGCCCAATGTACAACTTGTTTACCGGCAATCTTTGCACCAATACCCTTCATCAAGCTTACAGAAACTTTCTCAAAACTGCAGTGCAGTCTAAGGCTCTTTCTACCCTCTCCTCATTCCGTCTGTCCCCTTCACAGAAGACAGACTCCTGCTCTCTCCCTCCTCTTGGCATTGCACCCAATAAATCTCTTGCACTTATAACTTCATCTTGGCATCTGCTTCCTGGAGAACCAAACTAATGTTGAATTCTAAACAATATTCAACTAATCCAAAATAAGGCAAAAAGAAAAAAAAAAACAAGATAGAAGAATAAAAAAGCAAATGGGGCAAAGAAAAAAATACCAAAATGGCAAACCTAAATCCAATCATATAGATAATTACATTAAATGTAAATGTACTAAACGCTCCAATTATTAATAAAAACAGAAATTGTTAAAATGGATAAAAAAGCAAAACTCATCATTTATATACCTTTTAAATACAAAGAAACAGAAAATGCAACATATCAAAATTTGTGGGACACAGTTAAAGCAGTGCTTAGAGGAAGGCTGTAACTTTAAATGCTTACAGTGGAAAAGAAGAAAGGCATAAAAGTGAGGACCCAAGTTTCCATCTTTAGAAGCTAGAAAAAAAACAGCATATTAAATCCAAAGTAAGTAGAAGGAAGGAAATAATAATCTTTTTAAAAAAGTCAGACATCCATGAAATAGAAAACAGAAAACCAATAGAAAAAAATTAAGAAAACCAAAAGTCAGTTCTTTGAAAGATCAACAAAATTGATAAATTCTTAATTAGACTGATCAAGAAATTTTTTTTAAAAAAGAGGGAATAAAAAATACCACTATCAGGAATGAAAACTATAATAAACAACTCTAGGTCAATAAATTCCAATAGTTAGATAAAATAGACAAATTCCTTGAAGAACACAATTTACCAAAATTGACATGAGATGAACTTGAAAATCTTAATAGCTTCATATCTATTAAAACAACTGAATGTGTTACCAAAATCTTTCTCATAAAGAAAACTCCACTACAAATGGTTTCATGGTGAATTGAATTGAACATTTAAGAAAAAATAATACCAATCTTACACAGCATCAGAAAATAGAGCAGGATGGAACAACCCTAACTTACGTTATGAAGCCAGTATAACCCTGATATCAAAGTCTGAGAACACACTATATGAAATAATATTATAGTTCAATATCTATGAACATAGACACAAATATCCTTAACAAATACTAGCAAATCAAAGTTAGCAATATATAAAAGGGACAATCATACTTTTTATATCACGACCAAGTAGAGTTTATCTCAGAAATGTAACAGTTTTAACATTTAAAAACCAACCAATGTAATTTATCATATTACCAGATTTTATTAATACATTCAGAAAAAGCATTTGACAACAATTTTGTACCAATTTGTGATTTTAAAAAGCTCACAGAAAATTAAAAATAAAACGGTACTTTCTCTATCTACCGCTAAAATCATATTTAATGATGAAACACTGAATAGTGTTCCCCTACGATCAGTGACAAGGAATGGATGTCTGCTCTCACTACTTCTATTCACCCTTGTACTGGAGGTCCTAGCTGGTGTGGGGGGGAGGCAGGAAAAATAAATAAAAGGCATAAAGATTAGAAAGGAAGAAATAAGACTTCCAATATTTGCAGACAACATGATTGTTTATATAGAAGAATCTTAAGGAATCTGAACTGGGATAAGAATAATATCTGTCACATACAGCTGTTGTAAGGATTAAATGAGTTTAAATTTGAAATGTGCTTAAAATTGTGCCTGACACACAGTAAACACTATATAAGTGTTAAGACAAGTTAAAAAATGCATCTAAATATAAAATCTGAGAAGGGTTACATATCAGCTTATTGACAATTCATCAAAATAGCTAAGAGAAGACTACCTTAAGGAATAAGGTTATCTTCATTCTGGGAATCAGGTTATGAAAAAGTTCAGGGCAAGTAACATTGAGATGCCTAGAGAACGACCAGTCCTCACTGGCACTCCTAAAATAGAAAGATGAAGCGTGTTATAATGTGACACAGTCTACAGAGTTACTGCTTTTGTATATGATCTAATATATCTATGTAGTTATACAGACAAATCCATTATTGTTTTTAATAAGCACACACCTTGCTGTGATCTACAAGTACTCATGGCAGAATATCAAAGAAAGACATTTAAGTAAAAAAAAGTAGCTTGCATAATTATATTTATAGTATAATTTAAATTTTAAGGCAAAAAATATGTTCATATATAATAATCACGTTGATATGTGTATAGAAAAATGTCTGGAAGCACGCAAATGAAAGTGTTAATAGTAGATAATTCTAGATGGTGGGAGTGGAGAGAATTTTATTTTTTCACTTTATGTCTTTTGCATATTGTTTGAATTTTAATAACATATTAATATTTTTATTTTGTACTTAAAAATACAGAAAAGCCCCTTACTAAGGCAAAAATATATCAATATTTAAGTCACAATGTTTAATCTTTTTTTTCCGAGTCAAATAAGATTAAAGGAATTCTTCCTTTGTGTTCCTTGAACAAAGTTAGAGTTTTATTTTAGACATCAAGATCATATTCCACATGCTTTTACCTCTAAGATCCTGCCCAGCATCCCCATCCCCTTCCACCCCAAGAAGGGAAATGGGGAAAAGAAAACACAAGTCAGGTCAGGCCAAAGGTTCAGTCTATCATCAGCTATGCAGGCTCATCAGAACTGAGCACACTAAGAAGGCAACGGGCTTGAATCCCCAAAAGCCTGTCTTCTTAGCTCTAGCTCATGCCTCTGACAGCACCATGACTCCAGGAACTGGTTTCTCCAACTCATGGAGCCCAGTGGAGAGGCATATGGATCAAAGACAATCCATTACCACTGGAAACACAGAATTTTAGTTAGAATAACCTTAGATAATGTCTAATTCATCTACAAACAACCACTTTACAGGTAAGGAAACTGAGGTCCAGAGAAGTTAAGCAACTTGCCCAAGGTCACAGAGTTACTAAGTGAGAAAAGCAGATCTCTTGGATGTCAGGATAGTGTCTTTTCCATTAGGACTGAGAAAGGACAGAAAAGGGCCTGACCTATTAATGCTGGACCAGGAGCCGTGCCTTCCTGTACAAAGAGAGCACATTAGGATGGAGGCGGCTTAAGAAGGTGCTGAAGGGAGCAATCTTCCTGCCTTTATCATAGATCCCTAAGTTGTATTGCAAACATCAAAAACTGACTCTGTTATTCTTTTACTTT
Source organism: Lepilemur ruficaudatus (assembly GCA_963574885.1). Classification (NCBI taxonomy): domain Eukaryota; kingdom Metazoa; phylum Chordata; class Mammalia; order Primates; family Lepilemuridae; genus Lepilemur; species Lepilemur ruficaudatus. Next base: position 6,843 of record CAUYRT010033958.1, read on the forward strand.
CATTACTAAAATTCATAAAATGCACATATATATACTTTCTCTACAAAAAAGTCCCTTATATAAAAGAGAATTCTCCTATTTGAGATAATGCCTTCTGGAGACATGATTCGGAGATGCTTTTAGTATATAACTAACACTAATGAAGAGCTCTTAGAATGTTTTCCACATTTTAGTTATGGGCAATAGGAAAGGTGGAGGTATTTAAACTAATGGAATGTGTTGTATTATGTCCTATCATATGGCTTTTTATAGTGGGAACTATAAATCAGTTTCTGAAGTGGAGGGGGTAAACCAATGATTAGGCTTTGGAAATACCTACAATCAATAAATCAGAGACTGACTGATTCAAGTTGTCCTGCAAACTTATCCAGAACCATAAAGAAATCCCTCATTCCTCTCTACTAAAAAAAAAGAAAAGCTTGCAAAGAACAGTCAAAATAACACTTCCAAAGATCATGAGTTAAAACTCATACATAAAACCTAAAATAACTGTCATGCAAATAAGAAATCATCTGTACCTATTTATTAGTATGCTTTCTAAAGTCTTCTGCTATAGATGGTTATTTATTAACACTGAGTAATGGTTATAATACACGCAGAATAATAAAAGTTACCTTTACTCAACATCATATTTTTTCACTAATCCAGACAACTCTTCCAACTTACTCCTCTAATGCATTAGAAATATGATTCAATTATGTACACCTTTGAGTTTGTAGGAAGAGATCTCAGCTGAAGCGGGTGCAGCGGTGGCAGGCCCTGGCTGGACCTCCCTCCCCCAGACACTTCATTGCTAATGATTTTCCAACACTGAAGCTTTTTAAAACTTTGATCTTTTGTGAAAACTCAGTAAGATAAAAAACCTTCCAGCTGAATAAACAGACTAGGACGGAAAGACCACCCCTTAGTATTTGCCCTGACTCCACCCCGGTGTTTCATTAAAGTGGTGTCTTTCAAAATATGCAAATGGCACAGTAATACTTTGAACAAACAAATGAATTATGTGAGCCTCTATGGGCAATTTACTCAAGGTAATTAAGAATGCTAAATCAAACAAATTATCATTTTAAATGGCAAGTAAGTTTTAATTAAACTTGATTTCTATACTAAAAATGAAACTACTAACTCAACAGAAGGGATTTAATGTGAATTAAAATGCAAAGCATCAGAAGGGGTAAACAAAGAACGTCTACCCTGACTCTCAATTCATGAGAGTAGAACCAGGTGTCACTGCATTTTCATTGGACGCTGGCTCAGAGAGTACTCTGTGAATGAGTTTAGAATTTATAGAACATATCTGGGGTGCCTCAAGCATGAGTACATTTTAAATGGTAAAGATGTTCATCAATAACAGAATCAACCCAAGCCCAAGGTAATTTCTTTCCAACTAGTTTCTCAATCTTTGTCTACCATTAAGAAAGGAGTCCCAGCAAGCTGTTGCCCACCCCAGGCACTGAGAGTCCTTCTGTGAGGGGTGCAGAGATGCCAAGAACCCTAGTAGAAAAGTTCCACAGTAGTATGATGGCCACCACCCGTGAAATAAATGTGTATGATGAACCAAACCAATGGGCCCTAATCAATACCCATAGAAATAAACATGCCCATGGAAAGAGAAAAATCTCCAGTTGTCCCAAGATGGACAAGGCTAAAACATTAAACACGTACGTACTTGGACCTACAGAATAACATAATCTTAAAAATAATTATAGTCTCTTAAAAGTTTCAAGTAATCTCTGAGACTAAGCACATCCGTATCTCTGCCCTTTTTAATTTTTTGTCCCAGTAATTTGATAGGACTCTGATTAGAACCCAGCCACCAGCACTGGCAACTAATAAAGCCCTCAAAAAACCACCTGCTTTCTTCTCCACATGAAGCACCTTGCCTGGTTCAGCCTCCTGGGTCTTTCCACTTCCACCTTTAGCTCAGCGTCTCACAGGAACACACACAATGTGTCCTGGCCGTCTGGTCAGACAAGATGACCGAGGGCAGCAGCCTAGGAGGAGGCCAAGAGCGAGAGGCCGGGTGGAGGCAGGATGAACAGGGAGGGGCCTGAGCACAGGCTGGGGAGTCACCACCTCTGGCATCTGGGTCTAGCTACCTGCCATGTAAGACCTTTTTCATATTGTTCCCTAAATAGTCTGCCCCCAGGGTGACCCTAGGAACACTGTCAAGATGTTTGTGGCAGCGTCAAGGAGCAGAGAGAACTTTAGACTGCTGTATTTCCTCTTCCGCACTCATGCTGCACTCTGAAGAGGCAACCCTGCCACTGCTAACTCTGGAACTAGAGAGGGAAGAACAAGTGCATCTGGAACTTGAGAGGCCAGAAGCCAGGTGCTCCTGATCGTAGCCAGTCTGGGATTCATCTGCCTCATCATTCATCAGCTAACACTGGGCACCTTCCACATGGCAGGCACTGGACCATGCTCGGCATATGAAGAGACACCGCTCTGTCTTCAAGTTGTTCACATTCCAGAGGCAGGAGAGACATGCAAACAAGTAATTCCCAAGTCATGTGTCAGAAGCTCAGACTGGAATCTGAGCATCTGGGAGGAGCACAGAGCAACTGCGGCATGGCATGGTAAACGGAGGGGAGAGAGAAAGCTGCCTGGGACCAAGCATCAGTCCCAGCAGCATGTGTCTGCTCCCTGACCCCGCAGCAGAGGGGACAGGCTCGGTGTGAACAGGGCTTTGTCTCCCTCATCAGAACAGAAATCCCAAGAGTGCAGGACCACATCCCCGTGTCTCGGACAGAGCACGGTGTGCCACAAAGGCTCAACAAACCTCTGCTGAATCAATGAATGCTCTAAGAATTCAGATCTGGCTTTTTTTGGAAAGAATCTGGGAGGGGGAGGATTGTAGAGGTCATCTAATGACCCAATACTCCAGAATTTACAGACAAGAAACTTCTTTTAAAATGTTTGCTGGTGAATGGATAAATAACATGTGGTATATCCAGTCAATGGAATACTATTCAGCAATTTACAAAGAACTGCGGACACATGCTACCTCATGGATGATGCTCAGAAACGTCACTCTCAGTGAAAGGAGCCAGGTGCAGAGACCACGCATCATATGATTTCACTTATATGTAATGTTCAGAAAAGGCAAATGAATAGAGACGGAAAGTAGATCCGTGGTTGCCTGGAGCTAGGGGCAGAATGGGATTAACTATAAACAGGCATGAGAGATCTGATCAGAAGGACAAAACCACTCTAAAACTGGATTATGGGGCTGGTGCACCACCTGGTGAAGGTACTAAAAATCGTTGGGCTACACTTGAAATGGGTGAATTTTCTGATGTATAAAATATACCTCAATAAAGTTATTTTAAAAGGTTTGCAAAGGAAGTCATAAGTTACAGGTTTGCCCTCATGCTGCTACGAGGAGGGTTTGCTCTGTTGCTGGAAAAAACAAAGACAGGATCCCAGAGTTGACAAGACCCTCCATCTCCTATTTCGCAGCCCCAGTGTCTCCCATTGCCCTCAGCTACCTCGCTGTCCTAAAAAGTCTGCTTGTAGACAGTCTGCTATATGGAAGCAGAGGAGCGGTTGCCAGGGGCAGGCAGGAGGCAGGAATACAGAGTGACTGCCTAATGGGTGGACAGTTTCCTTACAGGGTGATGAAAAAGTCGTGGAACTAGATGGTGGTGATGGTTGCACCACATTGTAAATGAATTTGATGCCACTAAATGGTTATGATGGTAAAAATCTCATGTCATATAGACCTTACCACAATTTTTTGTTAAAAGTCTACTTGTAAATAGGCCGTGTTTCTGAAACATTTTCACATCCCCTTTTCTTCTGCCAAATCCATTCCCCATCATCACAGAGTGGCCAGCTCCTGTCCCAGCTCTATCATGTCAGGATGTCTTAGTCCAGAGGTGACAGCACAGCTCTAAGCAATTTGTTTGATGCACTCTATCAGCTTCCCCCTGGTTGACAAATATCAGACATTAATTAAATTAAACAAAAATCTGGGCTTGGTTTGCAAGTTAATCCTACCCACTTGAAACTGGCTCGCTTCTTGCAAAACAACACACGCAGGGATGTTCCCCCAGCTATCAGGCCATCTCAGTAGGTGTTGCTATCGTGGCTTCCTGGCTCCCTCAAAGTGTAAGAGGCGAAGACTTCTCCTGTAATGTAATTAGCATTGGCATATTATGAAACCCTCATTGCTCAGGCAGAAATAATATAGGTCCATAAAGCTCAAGGACTCCCTGTTCCCATATAACCCAAAGAAGCTCCAGCATGGCCTGGAATCACTCCCACACGATCCCTATTGCAAACGCCCTAGGTCACTATTATCAATGACAATTCCCAGAGTACTTGTTCTTGCTAATATCAGTGGTATAAATATTCCTATCAGACAATCTGTAAGCTTGTAAGGCTGGTTAAAATTTTCTTTCCTTCTTCCCAATAATAAGACAGGTTGCAGAAGTATTTGGCAAGTTGCCCAAGGATGCCGATTTATTTAGTGCTAGAACCAGCGTCTGAACATGCTTGACATTCATATATTTGCTTGATGTTGCACGTAGAAAGTAAGGATTATCAGCTATAAAATTATTTTCTACCTCAAAAAGGACATTAAACTGATCCTTTCATTTTGGGGCGGCTTTTAAAAATATGTCTGATATTGAATGAAATATTTTAAAAAAACAGAGCCCTCAGGTTTCCATCTGTGAAATAAAATTTGGAGAGCAAGTACTAAATGTCAAATGTCACAAAGAACTCCTCTGAGGAAATATTTCTTTACTGGCAGCCAAAAATCACAGAGACTTGATTCAGCCACACCGTGGCTGAATTTTTTAATTGTGTTTTTTTTTTTTTAGATGCTGGATAATTTTCTGACCATTAAAGACAATCACAGCCAAGCCTAACAATAAAAGTAATTGAATCTCATGCTTGAGAGCATACAGCTGATTCACTATGGGGCGCAGGAAAGGAAGGAGGCAAATGAGAGGAGGCGAGAAGTCCAGAAGTAATTTTCTCTCCATGAAAAGCAGAGCCTACCTTCCTACTAGAAAAGCCCGAGATGGAGTGTGTCTTTATTTCCTGAGTGCCTCACTTTCCAGGGCCCTTTCTCCCATGTGGCACCTGAAAGCCATCAGAGGCACGAGAGACTTAACCCAGCCACTGCCCCAGGTCTCACAGGTCCAGCAAGAGACAGTGAGATGAGGTTCCCAAGAAAGGACAGGGTGAGGCCTCAGCCATTCTGCCTTTGGGAGATTGTGCCTGCTCTGAGTCTCCAAGCCTGGGCACTGTCAGAGCACACAGTGTGTACGGATCAATCCATAAAATGGAAAATTTATATAGCAATTACATTCAACCTCAAAGATTAAGCCTCTTCTATATGTGAAGCAAACAACACTGTCTCTGCCTTCAAAGGAGTGATGATTTAATGGCAAAAATACCAGCACCTTTCAGAGATAAGAGAGCCCACCACTCAGTGTCAGAGAAAGATCTACTCCTGCAAACATTTCATGTGTACAGCTTTGGAGATTGTGTTGGTGCTCACGAGAAAGCCTTTATAGATCAGCCTTCATAGACAAGACATCCTAGTGTACGCCTTGGGTAAACACTTAATTTTCTGAGTGTCAGTATTCTCATCTATAAAATGGAGATTCTGGTCCAAGATCCCAAAATCAAATACATAAAATTTCTGCAATAAAATACATGAATACTCACATGAATTGGGATAGAGACCATAAAAAGCTTTATGTCTATTCAACACCCATTCGGGTCAGATTTTACTGACAAAAGAGCTCACAAAAACTTTTGGTTTTCAAAACTGTTTGGGTTTCAGAATTGTAGATAAGGGATTCTGAGACTTACAGTAATATCCCAAAGGACTACTCTGAAGACAAAATAAAACAACTATATAATACCACTTTGGAAAAAAATCTTAATTTTATAAATGCACTTAAATCAATTATGTCCTTTATCTGTCCAGAACTCACTGCTGGAGCTCAGGAATCACCAGTTATCCAAGTGTGTACACTTTGACTTGCCCCTGGCAGATTCTGTTGGAAAACTTTCTACCAATCTCTTTAATCATAGAGCCTATATTTTGATTTACCTCCTAAGTATTTTCAACATCATGCATTCCCTGGCAATGTCTCTCATTCCTGTTACTTTGTTCCAATCTCTCTAGTTTCCATCCTATGCAAGGCCTTATCATGGCATATCTAGACTACTGCAATAAATTCCCAGTTAATGGTACCTCCAACTTCCCTCCAAATGATCCTGCCCTCCACAGCCAGATCATTCTAGTTAACAATCTCTGTGATTACGTCAAAAACTCTAAAGCCTCACCAGTGTCAGCAGAACCAAACTCAGATTCCTTAGCTTACACTCCTACCCATTTTCCCAGGCTCCCATCTACAATTTCTCTTCTCCACCCAGACTGATTCTCCAAATACCTCTAACTCAATCACCTCTGTAAGCTTACTCCTGTCATTCCATGGCCTGTGTGGCAGGCTCTGTTTTCCCAATGGCCACTTCAAGATCTCCCATCCCACATGCTCTTCCTACAGTGTGATTCGAAGGTGTTAAAAGTGAGGCCTATGTTTCTTCCCCTTGGATCTGGATGCATCTGTGACTATGACAAAGGTGGCAACGAATGACTTCCAAGGCAGGTCATAAAACTTGAAGGAGCTTCTGCCTGGTTGGTTCTCTTGGGACACTGGGTCTTGTTACCAAGCTTCTGTGCTGGAAGGAAGCCAAGTAGCCACTTGGGAAGGCCACATGGAGGTGCTCTGGTCAATATAGCTGCAGCTATTGTCAGCATCAACTGACAGACATGCCAGGAGTGAGCCTTCAGTAGGTGCCATCCTCCTGAGTTGCCCCCGAACAGAAGCAAGCTCTTCTCCCTCTTACCCCCAAACCCTTTCCAAAGTGCGGATCCACGAGAAAATAAAAGATTATTGTTGCTTCAGGGGACTACATTTGGGACAGTTTGTTGTGTAACAATAGATAACTGTAATAGACTAAAATACCTTCCCCTTCTTTTTGGCTTTCTCAAATCCTACCCACCTCTCAAAGCCCAGTAAAGACCTCACACCTCCTTCATGAAGCTCAGCTAAAAGTAATTTCTGTCTCTCTCTCTAGCTTGAAGCCTGAATAGTGCTCAATAAAGACCTACTATTTACTATATGTGAATATCACTGTGTCCTCCAAACTGAACCATAATCTCCTTGGGAGAACAGACCATGCCCGTGTCCTCTTGGAAACCCTTTCCCAACCCGTCTCAGAATATCTTACATAGGTCTACGGCCATACCACCCTGAATGTGCCTGATCTTGTCTGATCTCAAAAACTAAGCAGGGTTGGGCCTGGTTAGTATTTGGATGGGAGAATACCTTACTCATACCACATGGTCTATATAAACTTCCTGGGTAACTAATTTTCCAACCTCCAGACTAAAATGCACTCAGTAGATACTGTTTAAATGATACACTCTGTGACAGATGATTAATACAAATGAAAATGATAGGAGAATGAGGGACAATCAGACTAATTTTTCAATGGAGGATCAGGTAGTTGTAGGAAATTCAAACTTTTCAAGTCTTTAAACTGCCTTTATATTTAGCAAAGTGGATGCTTTTTTAATTAACAGTTTGTGTGTGTGTGTGTGTGTGTGTGTGTGTGTGTTCAGCCAATATGTGGATTTGGATGTCTGCTTTGGGAATTGTTCCCTTGTTAATAATTAAATCCTAAATGGGCATTTTGAGAAGTGGCAGTAACTATCCACATTCTGCAATCTTGTAATTACTCAAGTGTAATTAGACTATGGGAGGTTTTAGAAATAGGCAGAATGTTTCTTGACAAATACCATCTGTATCAGGACTTGTTAAAGTGGGGACCATGATGGTTGTCATTGCATAAGCAATGACAGGAAGTTCATGCCCAAAATTATATCCCAAATGTTATATATATGTGCATTTTTCTCAGGAGAGGGTCTATAAAGTTCATCAGAACCTCAAAATAGTTTTGGAAACACTGTTGATCCAAGACTTTACCTTGTCACATTTGTTTTTAATTCCCATTCTGAGATTATGTTATGGAGGCAGCCCCTGGGCCAGTAAGAGGGAAACCAAGGCTGTCCTGGCTCTGCCAATGCCTAGCACGGTGGCCTTGGGGAACTCTTAGAAGCTCTCTGGACCTACTTCTGGACCCTTAATTGTAAAAATGGGGATGCACTGAGTGATCTCCAAGGCCCTTAGAGCTACCAAGCTGTCTCAAAACAGTTTCCCTGAGAAAGGACCTGCAGAGGAAGACGATTGCTACCTTAGCTGGTGCTTTTCCACTGGATTTTCTTTCCTATGGGATAGGATTTTCCTGTCCTATAAAAGAACAATAATATTCATCCGGTTTAAAATCTGTATCTAGGTTCACAATGATTAACTTAATAAAAGTAATTGGGTGCTCACAATGTGAGAATCACCAATTAAGGACTTTTCATTCAGTCCTCTAAGACTTACTTGGCCTCTCCTGAGTAACTCACCCCAACACTGCACATAATTCTAGCAGGTAAAGTGGACAGTAAAAGTATCAAAAGCCAAGAGAAATGGCACAGAGGACCAAAGAGCAAACGGTTCATCAAGCAATGGGTTGTGCAGGTGTCTTGGTGGGAACAGAGTACTCCAGTCATAACCAGGATGACTAGGCTGACCTATTAGCTTTCGTGCTCCTGTACCCCGAGAGTTGCACGGTCAGTGAAGAGAATAGCTTTCCTTCCTAGGCGAAAATCTTTCTTTAAAGATACGTAAGGAGCTGCACCCTGGCTCAGAACCTCTAAGCCAGCTCTCATAGGAACAGAGAGCCATAAACAAACAAAAAGCAGCAAACACAAATGCTTAATGGAAGAGAAGCCATATAACGAGTGATTTGGACCCAAGGATGATCTTACCATAATTCTCCACACGCTCAAAGGTTTCAATGGAGGAAGTACGATTTTATGAAAGCTTTGAATTAGAGATGAAACAAAGTACCAAAGAGAGAAGAGGCTTTCAGCACTTAAGAGGATGGAAAATACAACATTGATCATTTCGTCATTTCTTGATCCATTCATGTTTCTCTTAATGTTAGCATTAAAGTTAGTGACTTTTATAGGGATGCTCAACCTTTCATATGTATATGACTTACCTCTTGAATTAGTCACCTTCTTGGGACCCAATGCCCTTGTGCTTTTTGTATCTCATTTGCATAATGATGGATTTCTCCTAAATATCCAATAAATATTCTGTGAATAAATAAGTGGTAGTGTTTCTCCCTAAAGCCTAAAATGGTGATAAAGCCAATGACCTGGCTTTATAAGGAAGCTGAAAATGCTTCCTTCTATTGAATAACTCCCTATAATTCATATCATTCATATCCACAATATATTTCTTTCACTAAAAGGAAAACTATAAGTGGAGATCCTCAGTGTGTTGCTGTTCATTTGTGGGCAGAGCACCTGGAGATCTACACCAGGAGAAAGCTGTTCCCTGTTCGGTGCCTGGGAACCAGTGGAAGTGCAGGGAGACAATCTTATTTACTGCCCACACTTAGATACTGGGCCTAAATTAATTTATGCCTCTTAAAAAACTAAGTGCAGTGAAGAACAACATATGGTACAAGTAAACAGGTTTTGGTTTTTCCTAATACATATTTCATGCAACTTTTCCTCCTGTCCTCTCCTATGACTATGTGTTTGGTGTACCATGCACATGCAACCCCATTCTTTAGATAAATTTGCATGCTTGTAAGCGAAATGCTTAGGGCAGGAAAGCACTTGGGGTATACAATATCTTCAAATTATATCAAAAATGTATATATAAAGTCTTCTGGAATCACCGCCAGACCATGAGATCTTACAATAATTTTAAAAACCCATATCTATGTGGCAAAAAGGAGCTAACAATTGAACTCGTCAGCAGCATGCTTAGAAAGTTTCTTTTTTTTTTTTTTTTTAGGTTGATTTGTTGCTGGTTTGATTTTTTTTTTCTTCCTAAAATTTTATTGGGGGGAAACTACAAAACATTTACAGTACAATGTTTACAGTCACAATTTGTAGTGAGCTGATTTCCCAAAATATATTACCACTCAAGATGACTTATCTTGTTACATTCAAAAACCTACTCTGTCAAAGTAGTCCAGAAAGTTTCTTAAGTTTATTTAAGATATTAACTTTAGGCCATGTATGAGTTTTCCTTAGACAAAGATGCTTCTGGATTCTTCTTTCCTTTTGGTCATAAATCAAATATCCCAAGGCTGGATCATATAATATTATTTATTTCATTTTCTCTAAGTCGATCAGTTTAGAATGAAAACAAAGGTGGGAGATGGTGGGTTACCTTTCACCTCGATTTGCCAGTGATTTTGGACAGTCTGATCCTCCTGGTATGACAGCCCATTACCATGACTTTGATCTTCCTATGCAGTGTGCTGAGGTTGAAATGGGGAAGTTATTTTTAAGGAGGATATTCTTTTCATATCGTGATAGGTATAGGGAAATAAACATGTTTTACTTTTTAGGAAATCAAAGGGAAGACCTCCCTCCAAAAGGCCACTTCTTGTAGGAAATGATAAGTCACAGCATGAGGGGCTAAAATAACAACAGTAGTCTTCCTGTGTGCGAGGAAGAATCTCTTGAGATCACAGGGTCTCATAAAAAGCATGACCAACACAGTGAGCACTTCATGTTCATTGAATTTAACTCAACGTTATATTGTAGATTCTAATTTTTTCATAAGTGTTGATGAGAATGGAATACTACACCGTATTTGGGCTATTGCTCTCCACGATAATGTAAGTATTTTTCTTAAATGTATTCCATTAAAGGAAGTTGAAACTGGTTTTGTTTGTTTGTTTACTTGTTTATTGGTTTTTTGGTTGCCTGGTTTGTTGCTGATACTGCATGATCATAGGACAGTAAGAGAGAAAAACAGCGTGGTACAAATCATGATTTTTCAAGTCAGACAGGACTAGTTTAAATCCTAATTCCATTTTACTACCCATACTATCCTGGGAAAGTTCCTTAATCTCTTCAAGTGTCAGTATTCTTACTTATAAAATGGGATAATAATCCCTACTGACCAGGGTTGTTAGGAGGATTAAATAAGACAATGTACATAAAATGTCTACTTAGCATAAGGACAAGCCCACAGCAAGCATTAGGCACATACTATTCTTACGTTTATTATTACCTCAAAAGGTCATAGTTAAGATTCAACAAAATTTACACACACAAACACACAACCCTAACATGGTTCTTACATATATAGTAATGAATGCTCATGCTCATGTTCTATAAGAACACGATGGATGTAATGCGCAAGATGAGCCATGTCTCTATGGACCATCAAAACCCAGACATAGGTCCATCTCAGGTATAGATCAAATACTGCACAAATCTTTCACTCTGAATAAGCTCCAAAAATGCTTCTCAATTGCCAGAAATCACAAGAAATAGGAATAATCATCAGAATTCAGATTTGCAATGAGATTCTGGTAAACATGACTGCTTTGATGTAGCACTTGGGGTTGCTGAAAGCACTAAATGCCTAGTGTCGAAGATGCTAGCCATCAGCTATTTCCAGCTTTTCTTGCATTTCCCGGCTCTACCTGGATGAGATGTGTGCTGAAAGCAGATTTGACATACATGCCATCCAAATAATTATGGCCTGACTGGTCCTCTGTGTCACAGCCTCAAGTCTCTTCACATGAGTCATCATTCAGCCGGGAAGCAGGAAATGCTCCATTTGGGGGAGGAAGTCAAAAGGATGCCACACCTCAGGACAATACCCTTCTTACCCAAGCAGTGTTGTTATTCTCATCTACCAGGCAACACCCAAACAGAGCACGTCTAATCACCCCAGCAGATAGGAGGTTCAGGCTGTGAGGTTCTTCTAGCAGTTCCGAGACATCATGCAACAAGGAGCTATAGCCAAGAGCCTGTTCCAGTGACCCCACACCCAGCTGACTTCTGGTGGCGCCAAAGCACCAAACCTTTAACCTCAAAGCACAGAGAGCTCAGCCCCTTTCAGCTTATTCCAGCATTTCTCATAGCAGTGACATCTCCATAGATGTGTGGAGGCAGAAGTGTTTTGCACATATTTATGCACACATAAAAGTCCACACATTAGAAGTTTTTGGTACTCAAAGGAAGCTATCATGAAGATCTCTGCTGCCAAGATTGTTTACTATTTTTTAAAATAAACCTAAGTCTACACCAAGATGTGACATCTTTTATGGAGTGGAGGGTGCATTTCCATTTCAGTGAGTCAGGAGTTACCTCACCTCCTACTTCTGTTTGGGAGGTCTGGGGAGGTCAGAAGCATCACCTTCATTCAAAGTCAGGAAAAAAAGTCAGGAAGAGATTGGAAGAGTGAGAATCTCACCTGCCTTCCAGCCCTACAGCCACATTCTAATGTAGGAATATTAGTGGAACAGAATGCTGGCTAGCCTGAGTCCTTGCAGGACCTCAGTCTTCCGCTACCACTGAGAATTTGACTTCGGAACTGGAAATGGATGATGGATAAGACATCTTTATTATTAAAATATTTTACATTTTTAAAATTTAATATTTGTTAGAAATTTATAATTGTATCTTTATTTAAGTTATGTAGCAACAAGGTTAAGAGATTTTATAATCTTAAGTATTCTTAAGAATGTATTCTAATGATTTATATTTCTAAAACATGTTTATGTTAACATCAGGTTATATAGATCTGAGATTGTTATCATTTGATTTAGTGAAATCCTTTCACTCAGTGCTTATTCATGTGCTAGACATTCCACAACCATGCAAGTTTTGTTTTATTATCTCACTTTATAGGTGAGAAAACTGAGGTACAGAATTCTGGCTCAATAGCAAACAGTGGTAAAATCTCATTTTGACCCAAATCCGTCTGACACCTAGGCCATGTGCTTTCCACTATAGAAACTGTCCCCTCTATTTATTAATGAACATGCATATTATTGGATATGTGTGCAGCCTGGTGAACAATTTAGAAATAATGTTTTGCAAAGATTTAAGTGTCTTTAACAATATACCAGTAATCCAGAGGCCACTTACACACATCTCCTAATTCATGTGAACACAATTAAGAGCTGCAAATGAGTCCTCCAAGCCACCAGAATGAACATGACATCTGTTTCTCACATCAGAGCTGGTGGATGATACTCCTGTGAGTGTGCACAACACACTTCTTCAGTGTCTATTTACTCTCGCTTTAGACACCATGCTAAAAAGGTGGACATATCATTTCCCAACCTCTATCAGAGAAAAGACACCAGGAGAAGGGGAAGGGAGGTTTCTAGAGTCAGGAATATTGACATCAGTGGAAAAGTGAGAGCTGGCAACTTGGAGCAAGAGGTAAAACAGAAAAACTGTAGAATTCTGTAACATATCCGTGCCAATCAGCGTGGGACAAAAACTCCTACACAGCTCAGAAGCCTCAAAGGGCATCAGTCGACTGAAGCCAAAATAAGAGCATAAGCTCATGAGTATGACACAGCTATGTTGCAGGAAAACAAAATTTAAAACTTTACCTAAGAAAAAAGTGAAAGAAAGGGAACACAATTTATAAAAACTTCTTCCAAAAATATTTTGATGTTTAAAGGAAGATGACTGCCCTTTATTGGAAACCAATCTTTTGTGGAGCCTCTCATTACTCAAAGAACTTAAAAGTTGTTTTTTTGGGATTTCTTTCTCTTTGTTTTGTTTTGTTTTGTTTTGTTTTTTTGCAAATAAACATATTGATTTAAAAGGGGATTATTTCATGTTGAGAGAGGTTTCAGAGCTTCTCTAGCTCTGTTTTGCTATTATCCAGCACGGCACACCGCCACTGTAGCATTAATCTCCTAATCAAATTTTTAATTAGGAGTAGTTCTCTTTCTCTACCTTTATAATATGCATCCAGTCTAAGACACTCCTTTCAAACTCCCCTCCCTGAGTTTTCTGAAGCTGCCTCCGCTATTTTCCCACATGTGATTATATCCCATTTTACTAGAACCACTGAAGGGCAATGCATCGAGCACATGGGTATGATCAAATCCAGGCTCAAAAGTGGAATTACTTAATCTCTGCATCCAGAGTCCTTTAGCTTCAACCCTACAAGACGGTCCCACTAAACATATCTGATCTGTAAGAGAATGACAGACCGTGTACCAAACCGTTAAGCCACTGATCTAGCCAAGAAAAACGGCATGTGATATAATTTTAAAATGCAATCTTCCTCTTCGTTTCCCCCAAATAGACATGGATGGATTATTGCTGGGAACCGCATTTTGCAGCCAACAGATCCAGCAAACAACCTACTTGGGGTTAGCCTCCTAAAGTAGCATCTCCCCAGCAGCAAAAGGGTAAAAACAGCTTTAAATGGATTAATGAGTATACTTTCTAGGAGAAGCAGTAGACAAGGAAATGACTGTTTAAAAGTTTTGCTCCAATAGCAATACTGTATGTCCTCAGGGAGGTGTAACTGGGCCATAGTTCACAGGAAGAGAGTAAAGGAAAAAAATTTAATGACTGAAATGTCTTGAGGAAGAAAAACATAAAACAACCCAGGACATGTTTCTCCAGTCCTAAGTGCTTTGTCACAAAATATATCTTGAACAAAAACTTGGAAGAGATGTTTTAATGCATATGGTAAAAAGGGTCATATTTCTTTAATTTATGAAGGGCTCTTATAATCTCATAAGCCATAAATGCAATCTGGACAAAGGATATAAACCAGCTATTCACAGACAAAAGAAAGTACAGCCACCAAGAAATGTTTTAAAAGATGCTTAACCTCACCCATGATTAGAGAAATACAAAACAAAATAACAAAAATTTTCAAAGTTTGAAATTACTCAGGTTGGAGAATTGACAAACAGGTATACTCGTACACTGTTGGGGGGAGTGAAAATTGGTGCAGACTTTCTAGAGTATAATTAGAAAATATTTATCAAATTTTAAATTTTACATAATGTCCATATAATTCTATAGGTAAGAACTTACTCCACAAAAGTACTTCAAGATATATGTACAAGAATTAACATTGCGTCAGTGTTTATAAGAACAAAAACCAACATACCTGTCCACCAACGGGGGAACAGGTTAAATATATTATAGTAATCCAAAAACTTTGTAGCATATTGTGCTAATCGATGTGGATTTAGACTGAAGGATCTCTGAGATACAATAAATGGGAAAAAACCAAGATGCAGAAAAAAATGAATGATGTAATCCCATTTATAGAAGTATATAAATTCAAATGTTTTTCATACATGTACCATTATATGGTTATTACTCACAACAAATCATCCCAAAACTCAGTGGCTTAAAACAATGATGATTTATTATTTCTCACAATTCTGTAGGCTTCCTGGGCAGTTCTTCTGCTGGCATCACCTGGGCTCACTCAGGTGGCTAAAGTCAGCTGGGGGATTGGTTAGGGCTGGATGAACTGACTTCCCTGGGCTCTCAACTAGTATAGCTGGAATGTCTGCAATGGACCACACAGTTTTTCACCTCAGGCGTCTTCATACAGTAGAGGAAGCACTCCCAGAGGTCAAGAGTGAAAGTTGCAGGGCCTCTGCAGGCCAACACTTAAGACAGACAAAGTCTTTCCCATTGAATTTTATGGTCAAAGTGTGTCCCAGGGCTGGTCTGGCTTTAAGAAGAGGAAAACAGACTCCACCTTTTGATTGGAAAAGTTGCAAAGAAATGGTGGTCATGTTTAATCTACCACTATACATATCGGCATCTCTCCATATCTCCATATGTATCCATCTTTAAGTATCTGAAATGTTATTGAAGAATCTATAAAAATAACTGCCTCTGGGAAGTGGAGCTAGGAATTTGTGTGGGAAAGGAAAAGGAAGAAACTTACTTTCATTTCATCCATTTCCGTACTCAGGGCTGGCTTCATAGGCATGAGAGCTGTGCTGCTGCATAGCGCCCCCTGCACAGGAGAGCCCCTGGCACTCGGCTTAATGCTCTGTTGCCATCACCTTGAAATCCTTAATAATTGCATTTTTGAGCTTGTGTTCTGTAAGTGAAGTCCAATGGTGCAGCAGGGACTGTGCACACGAGTCGAGGGGACACACACAAACGTGTATCCATCACTCCTTGTCCCATTTCACATACCGCGTCCAAAATGCCCACAAGCACAGAATTCCAGGGCACTCACGATGCATGGGGGTTCAGGGTGACCCCAGAGCAAGTACAAGGCAAGCCTGTCACATCTTCAGTGAGTCAATCCAAGCACTGCCAGCCCCAGAAGCCGCATTTTCTGTTCTAACATGAACTTGCTCCGAACACAGAAAGAGTGCAATGGTATTGGCAAAGGAACTCTACCACATCCTTTCTTACCATGTTCCTTCCATGTATAGTTGTCCCCGGTATCCATGGGGGATTGGTTCCAAGAACCCCTGTGGATAACAAACTCCAGGGACGCTCAAGTCCCTTGTATGAAATGGTGGTATATTTGTGTATAACTTATGCACATCCTCCCATATACTTTAAACCATCTCTAGATTACTTATGATACCTAATGTAACATAAATGCTACAAAACAGTTTCTATACTGTATTGTTTAGGGAATAATGACAAGAAAAAAGACTATACATGTTCAGTATAGATACAACTATATATTTTTTTTTGCATATTTTCAATCCGCGGTTCCTTGAATACATGGACGCGGAACCCGCGGGTATCGAGGGCCGACTGTATTAGCCAACCACTGACACTGAAAATAACGACACAAATGAAAAGGAAAGATAGGGCAACCCATGGTTCTCCTTCCTTTCAGTCCTTACTTACTCATCCGTAAGCTGAAGACAGAGAATGTTGGTAAAATGTATGTGCATCAAGAAGTGAAATAAAAACAGTTGAATCAGTTTTGTGCACAGTTTTCACTATCCTAGTAAGAATCAAATATATATGCATGTATGAGCTAGGAAATAAGAATTACATAAGCTTGTTGACTCTGCATGCAAGTTACATAGTCTTATATCTGCATTTGAAACTAGTGTTGCACCATAGAAAGATAAACAGTAAATTTATGCTAATAATTTAAGATCCATACTTTTCTTTATTAAAATAACATTAAATAGGAAATAAAGAACAAAATGGTGAGTTGAGATGGAGAATGCAGAAGAAAGGAAAAATCAGTATATTTTGGAACCGCTAACAGCACTTTTTTTCCTCTGGGGAAAACAAGGTATTCCACCTTTTTATCCTGCACTGGGCCCCACAAATTATACAGTCAGGCTTGTCTGTACTGTTTGAATTTTGTGTATATACATCCTTTTTTATATATGTGAAAAAATAGGTTTCATTTTACCTCACCCCTCTCATCCCTTTTCTTCATGAGGCTTATGCTACCCTTTACCTCAAATCATCATAGATCTGGTTTTTCAATCTTAAAGAAATTAAGGAAAGATAAGATCCAAGAAACTGGCATCCGAAAGACAACAGGTACTCAAATGAAGAAACACTTTTAATAAACGAAGGCAGTATTTCGTACTATTATTCTTTCTCTCTTTCTTTTATGGGTAAACATTCTCCCTGATTTACAGCACTGCAACCATAT
Source organism: Lepilemur ruficaudatus (assembly GCA_963574885.1). Lineage (NCBI taxonomy): Eukaryota > Metazoa > Chordata > Mammalia > Primates > Lepilemuridae > Lepilemur > Lepilemur ruficaudatus. The sequence goes on from CAUYRT010033958.1 coordinate 24,407, forward strand.
TCAGCACAATGAAATTAAGCAAGAATAATATGCCAGATTAAAAATCCCAAACCCAATTTTACGAACTCAATTCATGACAGCTGCACTGTCAACATAAATATTTATTCCCTCAAGTGCCGTGGATGCAAGGTCATCTACACCACAAGGGATGCCTGCCTGATGGGTACATATTCATCAACTCAGGAAATGTAGAAGATGAGTAGAGGTTATTTACAGGGAAAACTCCTTGGAAAATTAATGCAAGAAAGGATTTCTTTTGTTGCATTTACTAGCATGGTATCAACGTGATATTCCATAGCTATAATGCCTAACATCTTTATTAAAATTGAAGGAAGTAATATTTTTATATTTACCTCTTAGGCTTTTCATATTACTATGTATATTACTTTAAATTTTCAGCAAATATATTCATTCTTAATAACTAAAAATTAAAATTAATTATACTGAAATGACTTACATGCTTAGAGTTTTGTATTTGAAACACAGTAGCATTTTGCAATAATGTTCTAAGATTTAAAACATCAGATGATGCTGGTAAGAGGTTCTTGTTATTGGGATTTAGTGAAACAGTAAAGCAAATGGAACAAGTAAACAAAAACCCTGGTAGGTATATTGGGGTCAGTTTGTGTGAAGACCACGTCTCAAAATGTCTTGACAGGCTTAGAAATTTTAAAACTTTTTTTCTTTTTCAAGAGGTTGAGAAGAAGAGTTAAATATAAGTTTTGCAAGTCTTGCCCAATGACCAATTAAAGAGAATATTCTGCATAGTATATACTACAGGAGAAGCCCATACCATGGTTGCTTCTGGAGAGGAGACCTGGCGACTGGGGCACGGGAGGGTAGAAAGCACACTTTTCATTATCTACCTTGTTGTACTTTTTGAATTTTGTACCAAATGCATGTATTACCTAGTCCCAGTAAATTAAATAATTTCCTTAAAATAAAAAGTGCGCCACGTTACGGCTAATTTTTAAAAGTGCCATTGTCTGAAGGCATCCAGTTAGCTTTGTGATCATTATTAAATACAGACAGTCTGTGGAGGGATATGGAACTGAGAATACAAAACCACATGAGCATAAAAAACTCCTGTCATCTTAAGTTCAATCATTTTGGAATTGGGAACAAAATGTCCAAATCAACTCAGCCATTTAAAGGGGGCAATGGACCAATAAATTAGAAATATTTATTTTATAATGGACATCAGTAGAACCTCTTCCTGCAAAGCATTTCTGTTTTGATCCTTAGAACTTAATGGTTCTTTTTCTTTAATGATTTCCTTTTCACTACAAAAAGAGTTTTGGGATATCAACGTCAAAGCTTTAACACCTGAGGACAAATACTTTTCTAGTTCTACTCTCACCATCACAAATTCTGTAAAGATGTATTATACTGGGAGTAAATGTTTGGTGTTCCCCCACACAAAGGAGGAACAGGCTAATCTGGTCGATAGCCTTTTGATTTGACAGAAAATGGTTCTTAATCTTTCGGAGGGGTAACAGACTTCTAAAGATTACGATGAAAGCTAGGGACCTTCTTTTCAGAAAAATGTACACACATATATAAAAAATGTCAAGGGTTAAATAGCTGGTCCATGAACTCCCCAGGGATCATGAACCCCAGACTGAAGGCACCTTTTGTGGATCATTCCTCTTTCTGACACTCCACACACAGACCTATCTGCCAATGAACTAAATGAGTTATCGTATTACTAAAAGGCAAAAAGCTCACATTTGGGTCTAATCCTAAATTTTTCCTAAACAAACCAAGAACTCTTTTCATTCCAAAAGTTCCCAAACTGAATTCTGGATACTTAAACTATATTCTTCAGCCTAAGCTGATAATAACTTATTACTGAAGGGTTAATATAGGTAAGAAGATAAGGATGATTTCTGGCATTTAGTTGGTGGTCAATAAAATTCATCTATGATCATTAATTACTTATTGTTCACATACAGAGACTCACCAGGCAGATGTAAAACCCAAATGCCCACGATGATTTTAAATCAGATCTGGTCTTTAGACAGATCATGCCATGGATCCCTCAGAGGAGATGCTCTCAGGAGCTCACCTTCCTTCTATTGAGGCCAGAGAGGATTCCCCCAAATTCTGGGACTACATGGACATGAAAAAGAGTGACATGGAGTGTTCATGCCTCTATGACCCAAAGCCCCAGCAGGCCTGCCAGCTGTGGTGACCCGCTACACTGCAAGTGGTAGGTACCAACCAAGGCCTGCGGGCCTCCACATCCGGGAGAAACCAACATGTGGCCTCTTGCTCTGGGCTCCCTCAGCCCAGAGCCTCAGAGTCCCAGGTGTCTCGGGCTGTTTTGGAGGGTCACAGTGCTCTGGGCTTTCATTGTCCCTGAATCGTAGCAATCGCAGATGCTGTGCTTCCTGAGCCGTCTTCATTCCCTGATCTGATCTCAGGTCCAATATCAACCTGTTTTTCTTACAGTCAATTTTTTTTTTTTGACCATCTGTATCCTCATCTCCCCAGGAAGAAACTCAGCCTTTCCTTCACAGACAGATCTAATTTTAAAAATAAAGTGCTGGGAGGTAACACAGATGTGAATGGGCCACTCCTGATGCTATTCACCTGATCTGGAGACGTCAGAGGACAGTATTCGGGCTGGGTCTTGGGCGGTGGGGAAGGAAGGAGACTGCAGGCTCAGGGCCCCCACCCCCAAGAGAAAAGGAAGGCTCAGGCAGGAGCAGCAGTGAATGGGCCCGAAGTTGGGAGTCTGCCAAGGGATGTTTCACCGACAATCGGATCTCCAGTTCTCTTGGTTGACACTTTTGGGCTTGTTACCTGTGTTTGCACTAAGAGAGCTAGCAGGTACGTAACTGGTCTCCAAAAGAGCTGGGGAAGGGGTCGGGGAGGGGCAGTAGGATATCAAAACCCTGTCCTGTCCTCGAGAAGGCCAGGAGGCTCTGATGGGCTCCTTGCTCCATGAGGAACCTGAGGATGATGAGAGGAGCCAGCCCTTCACTCCAGGAGGGCGGCTCTCACCCCCACCCAGCCCAAGTGAAGATATGTCACATCAGAAGGACTTGTATCCATCGCCTGGGTCTGGTAGCATCTTTCTGTCAGTTACACTCCTGCCAGGCTTACGAAGGCAATGCCCGCGGGGGGACTTGCTGTGGAAACCCTTTTGATTCTCACTGGCAGTCCCTCTCTCTTCCTCCCACCTCCAGCCCCTGTATCCTCCTCTGCTGTAGCTCTTAGCTCATTTTATTTTAATATTCCTTTTCACATATTTTTTCTTCATTAGAGTGTGAACTCCTTGAGGGCCACAGGGTGTCCATTTCTGCATCCATGGTGCCTGGCACAGTACCCAGCATTCAGTGGATGCTGGATGAATGCTTGCCCATGTGATTTGGGTCAGTAAAAATGTGTTACTTCATTAATAGAGGCAATATGGCTGGAAAAGGAATAAGGCCAAATTTAGAAAACTGAGCGTGCCAGGGAAGCTAGTTTGAACCGAACCCCTTGGGCAGCAGTGAGAGCACCATTAGGTGTCTGAGCAGCTGGGGTGGGGGTATGTGACCCCTGCTCTGTCACCACCACCCCACCATCTGCTGGGTGCTTTCTTGGGGCTAAGTAAGGGATTGATTGCACAATGTCATTTCTTCCTTCCAACAACCATTTGCAATAGGATTATTTCGACCCCCATTTTATTACAAAAAGGAAGGAAGAGAGCTAGGGAGATTATATGACTTTCCTGAGGACACAGAGCTGGCAAAAAGCAAGGCCGGGGCTGTCACCATGTCCTGGCCAATTCCAGTCCATGGTCTTTACACTTCTTTTTCTTTTCCTTTTTCTGCCTTTTTTTTTTTTTTTTTTTTTTTGAGACAGAGTCTCATTCTGTTGCCCCGGCTAGAATGCCGTGGTATCAGCCTAGCCCACAGCAACCTCAAACTCCTGGGCTGGAACAATCCTTCTGCTTCAGCCTCCTGAGCAGCTGAGACTACAGGCATGTGCCACCATGCCCAGCTAATTTTTTCTATTTTTGGTAGAGACGGGGTCTCGCTCTTGCTCAGGCTGGTCTCAAACTCCTGAGCTCAAACAATCCGCCTGCCTTGACCTCCCAGAGTGCTAGGAATACAGGCGTGAGCCACCGCGCCCAGCCTATTTTTTTCTTTTGAGACAGGGTCTCACTATATTGCCCAGGCTAGTCTTGAACTCCTGGGCTCAAGCAATCCTCCTGCCCCAGCCTTCTGATATGGCCTTTAAACACTGTACTGCCTTCTGCCTCCCTCACACTGGCGAGGCCTGAGAAAGAAGGGAGGTAACTGTGGGGATGGTGGAATGGAATTGAAAAGCCAGAGATAAATACACAGTTAATTATAATGGGAGACCAGCTAGGACAAGGATAAGAAGGGGAAAAAGCCAACCTGAAACACTAAAGAGTAAGATATCATGATGTCTGCAACCTGCTTTCAATGGTTCAGCAAGACAGATAAATACATATACAAATACATATATATGGAAAGAGAGAGAGAGAGAACTCTTTTTTTCCAATTTTCCTGAATGTTTGAAAGTTTGAATTAAAAGTTGGAGATAAAAAAGATTAAGTCTAACATTTCATACCCAGGTGAAGTCTGGAGAAGGGACTTAGATGACAGAGAAGAAAATGTAAAGCAACAAACGGAAAGCAAGAAAGAGAATTTGGGGGCAAGGAATTCCCAACTGTGCTAAAACTTCTTCAAAAATGTACTAACAGAGCCAGGACTCAACTGTTTAGAGTATTATATGCACACACTTCCAACAGTTATTATCAGGAATTCACCTAGGGATTTTAATTTATTAATTTTCATGCATTGATCATCACCTTGTTAATATGCTATCTGCTTTGTATGATGACACTTTTGGTAATGAAGGAAAGAAAATGTCAATGGAGGGAGTGTGATTCTCAGAGAACTACAATGCTAACATTTCTAAAAGATATTTAAAAACTTTATAACTTTTTTGATCAGCAAATACCTTTCACAGTGCTGTTCACAAAGTTGTGTATGTTTCTGAACGGATGTATCTCTTACTAAATGCAATATCCGGTCATTTTTACTATATTCTCCCTTTTTCAAATTCTGTTATGTTTTTAATGGGAATTATATATAGTGAAAGTTATTATAAAGATTTGTTTTTCAGAATATTTGTATTAGGCAATTCTATGAATTTTAAAAAAAGCTAAGCATGGACAAAAATATCCTCCACACTAAAACCCACAACAAATAGCAAAGGCCTAAAAAATGAAAAACTGTTTTCATTGACACTTATTGGTAAGAGTTTCAGCACTTTCCCCAGAACTATTAAAGAGGTAGATACAATATCAGACAGTGAAAGAGAGAAAATAGTAATGGACACCCAAAAAAAGAGGACTCGCTTCACCAGTTTTGGAAAAGATCACAATACTACTCGGTGGTATGTTATACTCAGACACAAAGCTTAGAGCAACTTGGGGACAAGTGGGAACCAAGGACTAGAGTGGTCCACAATCAAATCACGGGGACCTTCGCAGAAACTCAAGTGCTAAAGGAGGGGACGGAGCAGGCACAGATCATGGTGCATATATCCAGAAAAGAAATCTTAAGAAAATTTTGTTACAGAGCCTAAAATAAGGTCCACATGGAGGTTATAAGAAACAACTGGAGGCAATATATGAATTTCTAAGAACATTTAATAATTTTTTAAAGCAAAAGAGAGAAGCAGTAAAAAATTTTTAAAACGTATTCAATTCATGCAGCCAACACCATTGGGTAAGACACATTATCACTTATATCATGTTATTTTTCAAATCAGCTTCATAAAAGTCAGATATTATCTTTATAAAACAAACTTTAAAATTTTTTTAAATCATGAAATAGCCAAGTTTATGGTGGATTTAATGAATTTAAGCTGCATGTTCATTAAATACTATGAAAAATGATAAGTAAACAGACCAAGATAAAACATTTGAGGAATTATAACAAAAGGTTAATGTCTTGATCAAATAAAGCATTCACATAACATGTCCCAAAAGAGAAAATATAGTCAGTAAAGAAATAGATAGGAACACCTCAACCATACTAGTAATCAAAGAAACACAATTACAGTAGCAGTGCCTATTATATTGAAAATATATACAGATAGATGGTCCCCAACTTTTGATGGTTCCACTTACAATTTGTCAACTGTATGATGGTGCAAAACTGGTATGTATTCAGTAGAAATGGTACCTCAAGTAGCCACACAATCATTCTTTTTTTCACTTTTTTTTCTCTTTGAGTACAGTATTCAATAAATTACATGAGATATTCAACACTTGATTATAAAATAGGCTTTTTCGTTAGATGATTTTGCCCAACTGTAGGCTACTGTAAGTGTTCTGAGAACACTTAAGGAAGCCTGGCTAAGCAATGATGTTTGGTAGGTTAGGTGTATCAAATGCAGTATTGAATTATGATAGTCTCAACTTATAGGGGGTTTATGGGTCCATGACCCCATCGTAAGTTGAGCAGCATCTGTGTATATAACGGTCACGCTGGCCAAGGCCAGAAGCAACAGGCACGCTCAAGTACGTGGGCAGAATAGAAGCTACTGAAAATAAATATGATCACATTTATCCAGAGTCATCAAAGTTTTCATGATCTTTAAATTAGTAATTCTTTTTCTGGATATTTATCCTGGAGAAGTAATTTTTGAAGTATAATACAGTCCAGAGACAGGTGAGGGCTCCAGGTTTCTCAGAGAGGGATCCATGAGTTCAAAACTATTCTCATGATACTAAGAAATTACTTGTCTTTTTAACTGTCTTCTCTCATTAGGGTACAGTGGAGTTTCCCAGGAGCTACGTGATGTGAGACAACACCACTGCTCTGACAGTTGCAAGAATGTGTGCGTGTAGGATGGTGGAATTTGGGGATGATCTTGCACCTTATTTTTATGCTTTCAATAAACATTCCAGATAGGCAACCTCTAATTCATAAAGTCTTGAATAAACCCCACAGAATCTGTCTAAAGCACGGATTGCCATTATCACTTAAATCTGGCAGAAACCCCAGTTTGGACATAGAATATCTGTATGAGAGAAGGAAAAACTACACTAGGAAATTCAACACAGATTAGTGGGGAACAGAGATATTCAATCAGAGAGCCTTAGCTCAGGGCAAGGATGCCAACCAAGTGAATGCAGAAGTGGACACCAAGGGGCGGGGTCAATCACCAAAGCCCACTGCTGGTTGCTATCCAGGGGACCCATCTGAGCAGATTTAAGAAGCTGCTGAAGCCCTGGCCCCATCTTCTAGAGATTCTGGTTTCATCAGTCTATCGAGGGCCCAGGCATGGGAATTTTTTGAAAAAGCTCCACAGATCATTCTAATGTGAGACCAGTTTTAAGAACTATAACTATAAATGATGAAAGATACCAAAATTCTTCTTCCCTTCCAAATGATATATGTTGATACAATATGAACTGTTGCCCTATATTTTATTCTTTCCATTCACATAATTTGTGGCTCTGCCTTCTTTAATTTGCAAACCAAAAAGGGAGGGGGACACTAATGTTTTCAACTCAGAAGGCACAAAAGTAACCAATCGATGAACATTAACTTTGACCACTCCGGTCAGCAAGGCAGCATTTAAATAAAGGTATCTCTATTTTATAATAAGACGGCCCAGGAAGCTGGAGAGCTTTGCAAAAAATTGTCCAGCAAAGTTGGGTTAAACCAGGAATAGATTGGAATTTGAGACCCGACCGCTCGACCACATCAACAGCCTTTGGAAGGTCTGTCTTGTATTTATTGGTTTGGGCTGGAGAGCTCAAAACCCTGAAGCCAGTGAGATCAAACAGGGACAAGACTGCAGGAATTCGGAGAGGCCAACCCTGTCACAGAACTCCCCGCTGCTTCTTTCTCGGTCTCAGACACTCTGCCCTGGTGACTCTGCCCTAACCTCTCCCAGCAGCCGGAGACTACGCAGGAGTGGAATTCGGCCCCACAAGAGCAGGAAAGTCCCATGACCACAGGGCTTTCTGCACATAAAGAGCTTAACAATATCCCCCAGGCCACACCACGAGTTCCTCCTGTAAGTCTCAAGTTCTTAAAAGTTTTCCCGACTAGAACTGCCTTTGCCTGGAGGAACCCATTAAACCTCAGAGCGGATTTCTCCAGATGATGACTGAACACCAAACAAAAAACAAAACCAGGCATTCGGAGACACAACACATGACACCCACCAAGGACAGGCTGAGCTTTCACCAGTCCTGCCTGGGGGTGCAGCAAAGGAGAACACAGAGTGCCACACAACACAACCACGGAGTGAAGAAACCCGGCCCTTTTTTGCGTGCTCAGTCCCTGGGGACAAGGCTGCCGCAAACACATTCATTTGGGTAACTGACCCCAATCCTTTAGGGATGCTGAAAAACAGCCTTGTTAGCCACACAAGAATTCAGAACCAGATCGTTTTGTCTTTGGATGAAACGAGACCCTGGGTGGAAATGAATCTCTCCCTGCCTTCCCTCTAGGTCCTTCAGGGCCCTGTACCTTTCTTAGAGCATTTTTCAGTTTGTCTTATATTTGTGTTTGTGATTGTCTGTCTTCTCCTCTGGATTGCAAACCACAGAAAGGTAGACATGGTGTATTTTGCACCTCCACGTGGTAGGAACCAAGTACATTTACTGAACATGACAGAACCTTCTTAGAGATGAAATTTTTAAAGTGGCATCAATTATTCCCGAGTTGAGCAGCTATTTGGAAGGGCAGGCTGCCCAGTAGGTCAGCTGAGTGAGTGAAGAGGCCCACTGTGAGATAAAATACAGGGGAGAGAAGGGGGGTGAGGTATCAACAGAGTACGGGCAACCGCACAGCGAAGGGAGGCGTTTCAGAACCTCTGTTCACAGCAGCTCCTAAAAGACCTGAGCATCCAGCACCAGCATCCACTGTGTGCTCCTGAAATGAGCACCCAAAGGAGCACCAGCTCAGAGGAAGTGACTGCTGGTTACAGCACCCTGCCAACAGGCCTACCGAGCAGCATCTGGTTATTCCTGGCATCTGCCAGCTAAGCCTTGATCTGTTCAGACCCCCTGCTCATCTTCTGAGAAACAGTGGGATCATAGCCTGGGGAGCAGGCAGAACTTCAAGTTATCAATAATGTAACAGAATGCCCATAAACACTGAGGACTTCATATACTCTGAGAGCTACAGGCAAGATACCTACCAGGCATCCAGAGGGTGAAATACCATCACCTTCAATCTGTTTTTTGACCAAAATTCATTTTTAATATGTGCCATGCAACTATGTCACTAGATAAATACATGTATTTAATATTGATGCGATAAATGTGACTCTGCCTAGTTATGAACAACTATCTTTGTTTATCTTCTAGAAACATACTTAAGATCATAAGGCTAAATAAACATCCTTCACCATCAGAAAAAAGATGAGCTGCCATTCACTCTCTGCCCCCACACACACTACAGACAAAGATGAAATCAAATTATGTCAATGCCATGGCACATATTTAGGTCTGGTGAAACATAATTAGAAAAGCCAGAGATGTTTTTGAGCATAATTCCAAAATGCAAACAGTGACATGTACTATTGCTCCACTCTCCCACCCTCTCTAAAGAATAAAAAAAAAAAAAATCCATTCTGACCTTGTAGAGCATACGTCCTTCTTTTTCCGTCTCTCAGAGTTCTCAGACATCCAGTGAATATCTATCCTTTATTTGGACAGCAAAATGTACCTTCATCGCCGTGAATTCCCTGTTCTTATCTACTACTGAGTGTCTCTCAGTCCACAGAGAGGAAATCGGTGCTGATCGTCCTCCAGGAACACTCAGGCAGTCAAAGGCAATAAGAAAAGACTTCCTTTTTATTTTTTTTAAACTTTAGTTACCTCCTAATAACTTCACTCCCTTCCTTTCTGGATTTGAATGATTTTGTCACTCCATGGAAAAGCCTGAAGACACAGGAGTGAAACCCTGGTGCAGACACAGGTCTAAGTCATCGGAGCAGGCTTCCGCTTGGTTTAAAAGAATCAGAACTGTGAGGAGAGAGACAAGAGAACCAGCCAACAGGATGTGTGTGGCTGGAGTTCCTGGCATGAAGTCTTGGCTTTCATGTTTATTTTTGGATGTATTTTTCTTAGCCCTTTGATGCAAATCTCTGGCCTGGGAAGTAACCCTGCAGTAAAAGTTCCAAACTTGCCAAAAGTAAGCACAGGCTACTGACTTGGAAGAATGCTAGCCCCTCGGCTGCCCAGCTCCAGTTACTCCTTAGATGAGGGTGCAGGTCCCTGGGGCATTAACAGGCAGGCAAGGGGCTGCCTGTCTGCGGATAGGCCATGCAGTCCCACCTCAATACCCAGGCCCGCTAAACATCCACCTGAAATGCCAGTTCACCTAGAAAGCCCACCATTAATGCAAAAGTGAGACAACCTGAAATTGTTACCATGGTAAATAAAGTCATAAAACCCACCAAAGGACTTCTGAGATATTTACGTTCTGAGACATTACGTTTTAAGCATTTGGCTTTCACTTTTCTGACAGCTGCAGACAGATAGGACCATCAAGTCTATTCAAGCAGAAGCCGATGCCTCTGGAAGGTATATTATTCTAATACGATATTCTAATAAAGCACATGAGCAAAGACTAACCTGCCGTAGTTTCAACAGTTTTCTCCACATTAATGAAGGATTATTAATGGAAAAGGGCTTTTCCCCCTATGTATTCTACAAAAGGCAATAAATAGAAATAACTAAAAAGCTTTTCAGTTCCACAACTGCCAACATATCTGAATAACCTTTCATTAAAAAAAAAAATCTGAAAATTAAGGAATAGACTTTTTCGTCAACAGCATTTGCTACTCTTGGCAATATCCCTGTTTACTAATTGCTTTCTTTTCCTAAGACAGAAATGTGAACCATCTTATTTTTATCACTCAGTTTTATATTTCAGAAGGCATGCAATGGATTAACAATATGTAGTTAACAATATTTACTGAGGCCACAGCTACTTTGGGGGAATAAACTCTGCTGGAGCAATCATTATATCCAAGCAATGCTTCTCTGTGACATGTTTTGCCTTGGCTGGAATAAAATCACAATAGAGTGACAAAGAGGTTTCTGGATAACAATTACAGCTAAGACACCACTTTCATTGTGACACGAGTCAGACTACAGATTTAAAATATTGCTTTTGTTTTTAATAGCTCTGTAATTTTATTATTGTCTTTAAATTTCCAAAGACTTTATCCATAAATATGTATTATTTTGAATATCATCACACACGGATCACAGTTTAAGCATATTCAAAATAAAGGAAAAGTTTGTGCCAGAATGATGTTCATGCAATGGAAACACAGGTAAACAGGTGGTAAGCACTAGTTCAAGGGCCTCTCACAGCATCTTTTATGGATTTGACCGAGAGTGCCTCTCTACATCTACTTTCCTGAACACACTGGACTCATCACCTCATTCAGTTTCCTATATTAGGAATATTTGTCAGAACATGCCGCAAACCTGAAAGCACCCTCATACAGACACAACATTAGACAGAAAGTCAGACAAAAAAACGAAAAACCTCTCATTGCTGTTGTTCTAACCATTGGAAACCCTCTTATAATATATGTGCTGAGAAGAAATCATGGAATTGGACAGTAAATCAGTTTTACATTTATTTCAACCATTTCTACCATCAATCATAAATATCCATAATCTTGGATCAACTATTAATAACTAGTTTAAACTCCCAAGCCTACACCTAACTGCTTTGCCATTTAACTGCCTTACTGAGGGTAGAAAATGCCACTAGTGTCAAAGAGTTTAAGGTATAAATTATAATTGTCTCAAGAACTAAAAATGGTATTCCAAGATTTTTAAATTAATTTTCTTCTGCACATAATTCAGAAACATAACTATCTCCAATACTTTTTTTCCCTCTCTCTCTCTCTCTTTCTCTCTGCCTGTTTCTTCCTCCCTCCTAAAATGTTACCAGAAAATGAGATGTTTTATACCCTGGCTAACATTTTTTATTAAGTTCTAATATCAAAAAGGCATAAATAGAGACATTATTTACCAACTCCAAATAAATTTACCATAATTCACTTAAGCTAAGAAAATATGACCTAAATAAAATGGAGCAACCCAGCACCTTCAAATCTGACAATAAATTGGCAACTGAAATAGGGAAAGGGAAGAAGAAAGAAAGTATTAATAGTTTTCATTAGGAAAGATGTAGGTACAAAGAAAAGTATCAAGCTGCTACCTCAGTTATATAGTGGGGATTATTTATTTTATGTATTTGTAGAGACTATTGAATAAATGCTTCTGGTCAGATTTATAACAATAACTTTTAAAAAATACTCTGGGTGCTTCCCATTTGACTTACAATATAATGCACAATATAAAACAAGAGATAACTGGGATGGAATTGAATAGGATTTCAAAATCTCACATGTGATTCTCTGAATACATACCTTTGGAAGCCCAGGAAACTTGCCTTTGGCCAGGAAAGGAAGGTGGATTTGTGTGGACAATAAAGTCCCGAGTGTAAGATATAAAATAGAGTATTTGCTCAGCCTATTAAAGGACTATTTTTACACTGAGCTAGCTGTTAGTAATTGAGGACCATAATTTTCAGTTTGAAGAAGTAGCTCGGAATCCCGATGAGAGCATTCTAGCCTTCAGCCCCTGTAAGTGACGTCGAGAGTGTGTACAGGAGACAAAGCTAAACACCGCAGTGCCTGCCATAAGACAAGCCCAGCAAGCCATTCCTCCAAAGCAAAAAGTCCAGTGAGAGGCGCATGCCCACTTGGACCTGTGATTCAGGTTCTCTCATTTTTACTGTTTGGAGCCCATCACCTAACGCGGACCCTGAGCACCTTACCTACGGACAGTGGAGGCCTTACCCAGTTCACCTTTCTGCTGCCTTCTTTTTGCCACTCCCAGGTCAGTGATGACTCGGGAGTCTGCCTGAACACTGAAGCTACGTCATTCCTCCCTACATAGTTCTTCCCTTTTGATATTCGGCTGACAAGACTTAGATTTCAGCTGCCAGTACGAGCTCAGGTTTTAATTTTGCTAACAGATATCATTTGACAGTACAATGGATGGCTGGATTATTACCCTTATTATCTGCCATAATTAAGGAATAGGTGTTCTGGCTATCAGATATTTTGCTAGCAGATTAGTGTGTATGTCATGAATAAATCACTGATATTCAAAGTAAAGAAATAAAATTTATGTAATGATAATGATATACTGTGAAATTATATGATTTACTTATTCTATTTTCTTTCTCCTCCAAGTAGAATAGAAGCCCCCACCCTGAGAGCAGGAACATAAATATATATGTATATGTATATACACACATCTATATACATACACATACATCATACACATATACCTGATTAGATCAACACAGGAGATATTCAGTATATGTTGAATAAATGAGCAGTAAAATAAACAGAATTCAATCCTTCTTATTCAGAAGGTACTTTAGAACTGCACAATTTTTTTAGACTTATCATGTATTGCATACGCACAAGCATGCCCATCAATAAATTTTTGATTAACAGATCACTAGGTAATGGGGTTTATTGCATTTTCAGTTTAGACAGTTAAATCATTGATTGAGCACCTAATTCACACTCTATCCTTAGTTTCATGAATAGGCAAGTAAAATGAAATATGTGACTAATTTCTTACTCACTATGAGAAATATCTGACCAATCTCTCACGGCTCACTTATTCAACATTTACCGAATATCTTTCACGTTCATCTAATTTTATTTTATTTGCCCACCTTATAAAAGAAGTCAGACTAAAAATTCTACCCATCCTCTTCAGCTCTAAATGGTTCTCTGAATCTTGCCTGCAGTATGGATCAGAAATCATGCTCTGGGGTTAAAAGTGAGGGGTCGGACAACGGAGCTGCAAAACACGAGGCACAGTTTGGGACAGCAAAGACAGTCCTCAGCATCAACGTCCCTATTTAACACTTTTCCTCTAGGGAAATACCTTCGGAAAACATTTCTGAAGTGTACTCAGATACAACTTAACCAAGGGATCAAACTTAGCGTCATTAACAGTGGAGCAACCAGACATTATGATCCTCCTGATGTACTCAGCCTCACCTTTGACATTTTCTTGCCAAAAATGCTTGACTTTATCTAATCAAGCCTCTAGCCTAGCTTCCATTTACAGGAAACCCTAGGGTAGAGGTGCAAAAAAAGATACCATGAAAAAACAATCAGACAAATCTTGGGAGAAACTGACCTGGCCTTTTCAACAAGTCAATGCCATGGCGGGGTGTGGGGAAAGAAGGGAGGAAGAAGACAGAGGGAGAGAGAGAGACAGAGAGAGAAAGAGAGACTGACTCAGATAAAACAATCGAATATAATACATGGCTCTTTATTGGAGCCTGGTTTGAAAAAAAAGTTATAAAAGAAGATATTTATGAAACAATTCAGGATATTTAAAATATAGACTGGGTATTAGATGATATTAGGATATTATCATTAGTTTTATAGGTGAGATAGGAGTATGTAGCAGGGTATTCTAAGTTTTTTGAGGTATATGCTGAATATTCAGGGTGAAATGTCATGACTTCTATCATTTACATTAAAGGGGTCCAGGAAAAACAAGCGAAGATGGAGCAAACATGGCTCCGTGTTAACAACTGCTGAACTAAGAGGAACTGAATGGGTGTTCATGGTAATATATTTCATTTTCTGTCAGTTTCAAAATTTTTTAAACAATAAACTTGTTTTAATGTTCACAGGTAGCAACTTCTTAGGAACTTCCTTCACAGCACTGAGGGCTCCTAATTAAAATAAATGTTTGCAATATTTCCGCAAACCATCCTCTCTCGGCAATGTGACTAAGTCACACAGACAAAAGCAGTTATAATGGCACACATCATTTCTGTTCTTAAACTATTTGACTACACAAAATTCTTTTTAGATCAAGTTTTCCAAATTCCCTTTTTGAAAAAGACTTTTCGGTTTACCTTTTAAAATGAAAGATCCAAAAAATGGCTTATTTGCCCCAAGCTTGGTCCTTTTTAATTGACAGGAACCCTCTCCACACACACCTCACGCAAACCTACTTTCGATTTTCCTTCCTAAAACTAGCTTTTGTCTCTGAACTTTGCAGAGCGGTTGGAGCTCTTTAATATTTTCTAAGAGAAATATTTCAAACAAGTAACCCCACAATTTATTCACTACTGCCAAGAATAAAAGTAACAGGTTTTACCACCAAGGCCTTCCAAGGCTTTGCATGACTTTTAAGGCAAAGTATCACCATTCACCTGCAGGTTGGCTTCCTAATGCATCTGTCATTTGTTTGGCTCTGGAGGAAACTATTTGATTACACAAAATTCTTTTTAGATCAAGTTTAAAATCTTAGCCACCCTGGGACAAGTGGCGAAGCCTGCCTGCTCTACGGGTTAACACTTGGACATACTGAGCCAAGGACAAAGACAAGGAGCAACCACAGGTTAAAATCAGAAGCGTAAAGAACTGAAAAGGAACGAACGTAAAAGATGCAAGGCTTAGCTGGGCCCTTCTAAAGTGCTCTATTTGCCATTGCTGCATAGAAGATGATTTATTCCTCATGCTTGCTGTAAATGAGTGCAATGCCCTAAGGGGCGCTGGTAAGCATCAGCAAATGCAAAAGCCACCAGGACCGGTTGCGTCCATCCACTGCTGTGCCACCTATGCATTTTGAAGCTGGCAAGTCACCAGACATCTTTATGCACCTCCATTTCCCATACCTTATTATAGGGCACATCATTTTTAAAAGCATTTAAATGAAGCAGATGTTAACCCCATTCATTCCACTTTCCCAGGGAACATGTCAATGATGATTTTTAAAATGCAAAAGAAAATGTCAAAGTATTTTCTTCCCTGGTTAAGAATACATCTGTTGAATAAGAGGGAGAAAATACATAAAACACTCTATGGTCATTCAAGAAATAATTATAAGGTATGTCAAACTACAGAAAATTGAGCAAGCACTAAATTAAAAAAAAAAGATGTCTTGTGTCAAAATGGCTTTTTTACTCACTCATTTCAAAAACAAGTTTTGAAAATTAAATTCCATCCACCAGCTCAGAACAGAACACATTAAGGCTTGACTGTAATGCCATTATCCATGTGGCAGCTCCCTTTCTTTTCTGAAACCACATTAATTGACAAAGAAGCCTTGGGGCTCACCTCCCATAGTGCCTTGAAGTCCTTCTGCTCGATGCGGAGCAGTTCGCTGCTCTCCCTGGTAACGATGGTAGCATGGCGGGGTGTGTTGTCCAGAATGGACTCTCCAAAGGCCGTCCCAATTCCAAGGGTACAGATGGTCACTGCATCCTGTGAATCCCAAAAACTGGTCATTAGGAAATTAAGCATCTAGGATAGGTGAGTTTTCTTTCCTTTAATTGAAATATCATTTGTACAAAAGAAAACACCCAATTTAACTGTACAGTTCAACAAGTTCTGACAAATAGATACACTGGTGTAATTATCACCCAAATCAAGACAGACCATTTCTATCACCCTTGAAAGTTCTCTCGTACCCCTTTCCAGGCAAGACACTTTTTTCAGAGGTAATCACTGCTCTGATTTCTGATAAAGGAGTTTTGCCTATTTTGGAACTTCATGTAAAAGAAGTTAGACAATATACTTTTATTTGTGTCTGCCTTCTTTTGCCCAACACAATGTGTGTAAGAGTCATCCATCTTCTTCTTGCACAGATCAGCAATTGTTTCCTCATATTGATGAGTGGTTTTCCATTGTGTGGGTGTGCCATGATCTGTTCATACATAATCCTATTGGTGGACATTTGGGTTGTTTCTAGTTTGGGGATATTATGAATAAAGCTGTTAACAATAATCTTATCTTCCTACGTAACTAATTACTATCTGCTTTAAGAAAATGAGAGAAATCTATTGAAGATGAACTCTGTTTGTTTTGTTTTGTTTTGTTTTTTAGTGAGAGTGTATAGTTACAATATCTAAATAAGAAACAGCAATAGGTATGCTTGAAGAAATGAGGAAACTGAGGGTCAGAGTGATGGATTCACACGGCCCCAGTTCACACAGTCGAGTAATATGGACAGATTCTAACCAAGTCTATCTGACTGTAGATTCCAGGCTTTTTGTACCATGCTGCCGCCTGCAGCCACAACAGAGTAAAAACACCATCTGATGAAATACAGTGTGACTAGTTTATAAAATGTGAATCAATGATTTAAAAGTTTCTTAAGGATTACTAAAAAAGTAATTTCCTCTCTGCATGCAACATTGGTGAGAATGTTTGGATTTAATCTTAACTAGTTTCAGATAATGCAAATAGCCACTCAAAATCACCTGGACATTAATTTTGCAAGGCATTATAAACTAAGGGAGATACACAAGGGTAATCTGCCGAGTTAGAAAGCACCGTTTTCCTTTCATGCACCTAATATACAACAATAAGCAAATGTTATTAAGATAAAGTTAGTGACTCTGTAATCACATTACTAAGACAAATGCCCAGAAGAATCCAGTTCCTTGAACCACAGCAAATTGCTTCTGCACAGATATTACCATATAAAATTACGCTCAGGAAAATAAAATCAATAATATCTCAGAAAAGAGTAAAAGATCAGGGGAGAACTTAAGAATAGCTTGCTAATAAATTTTCCAGAAAGGCAATTGCAAACAAATTCAAACAGAAAAAAAAATATTCCCAGAACTGAAATATCAATACTCAGTGAGTTAGGTACCTCTGAGTAATTTTTAAATTCTAGTAAAAATACAAGCTAGATTATGATAAATCATACACTATCACAAATTCTCTACAATAGCAGGTTCCCTTGAAACTCCCACTAACCTACTTCCTTTTTTCTATCACTTGAACCCTTCAGAAACAATTCTTTCACGTAATTTATGTTTCCCAATGTTAAATTCTATTTTAAAACTTGAGAGAGGGACCATAATATTACTGTTGCCACCATCCACATAGCTTATTTACCTATGGTTATTTGCAAAGTACAATGCAAAAGAATTAGGGAGCTCTTGGTTATTCTTGAGCTAGTTGAGAGCTTATAGATTAACCAGTCCTCTTCTTTATCACTTCCCATCTCTGACACACGTAGTTTGTCACCAAACGGTACACAAAGAAAAACAGGTTGTGAAATGCACATGAGCCTGTCTTTTTGCTACTGAACAGCTCTTATAATAAAGACTAAAGACAAAAGGAGATTTAAACTTTACCATACACACACACACAGATATATATCTCATATATAACAAAATTTAGTCATGGTAGTGTTGCCAACTGCACTTCTCAGTGTATTTCACTGTGCCAGGACCTCCTCTGTAAAGAGAGGACCACGCCAGCGAGTGCCCAGCTGGGATCACTGGCTCAAGCACCCTGGCTTGTCTCTAGGAACCCACACTCTCCTACCAGAACTGAGTGTGGGATCAGTCCTTTCTGTATCTCCTCCTCCTTCACACTTGCTCCACTCCAATTTAAGGGCAGAGAGTTACAAATTACAAGATATGATCTTAAAATTAGAGCTGGAAAACTTCACCTGAAAGAACTATTACTTGCAAGTTCAAACTTTACTTTCATCAGGTTCGGAGTATTTTCTGGACAAATCTACTTAGAAATCGGAATGGAGTTGGGGGTATGGGTTGGGCACTGGTGTGGGCACAGAGAAGTAGAAGGTGCCAAGAACATTTTCACCTATAGACTAATCACTACCTTTATAGTCCATGGGTGCTAGCCTTATTTACATTGGAATCCCAGGCAGGGCCTTGCAATGTGCTCAGAAAATAATTATCATAAGATTAAATTTATATCCAAATGTTCTCTGATTTAGCAGGACCAACGTATGTTGCTCAGTATGCACGTTGAAAGGCAGGATAAATGTGGACAGGAGAAATGTGAGTCCATTTGGAGGAAGCACTCTTCTTTGGTCCCTACCAACATCTAGCCAGATCTCTACGGGTCAGAGTTCCAAGTCTGAAGCCCTGTAGATGTGCTTAATGCATGCCTTAGCCTGTTGCTGACAGTGTCTGTTTCCGAATGCAACATATGACTTATTTAAACTTTCACATACTCTAGAGGTCTGCTCATGTCTCAATCCTTACTTAACAGGGATTGTTCAAAAGAACATTTTTATTTTCTGTCCATTTGCAAATTAATGTTCAGAGAGACCATGTTCAGAGAGGCCATCTGAACGAACATATTTACAGTGACATAGAGACTGAAGAAAATTCCCTATTCAGGGAATATGAAACAATAACCGTGAAGGAATGTCCTGTTTTACGGTAAGATGGCGATTTATTTCGAGGACTTTCAAATGGGAAATGAAGATTTAATGTGTTCAACATACGAAGGTGAGTTTAGCAGATGCTGCTGGAGCCCTGCTGATTCCCTACCCACCCCTGAAGTCATTCGTAGCTTTCTGGACGTTCTGTACGATGTCCCACCGCCAGCATCTGCATTGTTGCTGGGGGCAGAGTGCTAGGCAATCAATGCCTTTGCAGTGTTTCCTCCACCAAGAAGGCAGGAGAGTGGAAGGAGAAATATCCCAGCTTCCTTGCCCTGCAGTTCGTTACAGGGTCCCCTGAAGGAGTGAGCCCACTGCCCGCAGCAGAAACTCTCTTATTAACACACTTTTATTGGCTTTCCCTCCTTCCTTGTCTAGCTTCCTGGCTCCCTGACCACATTTCCTGGGGTCATCTCCAAAAAACTACTGCGGCCAAATCCTTGTCTCCAGGTCTGCTTCTGGGGAAACCCAAAACAAGGGCGTGGGTTAGCCACCATGGCTGTGGGTCCTCGATGGCACTGAGACCTCTGGGAGGTGCTAGACTATACCAGCATTCGCAGAGAGACTTCTGTGATGGGGACAGAGACAGCTATTCACTCACCATTGGGTCAGACACATGGTGAGTGCAGTATGTCTTGGCTGATACGTGGGAAGATTTCACTGTGTTAGGAAAACATACTGGGTCACCGAGATCAATTCCACTGTATAACAAGGGGCGATGGGCTTCTAAAAAAAATGACCTATAGCACATTGCTGACATGTCCTCTGGTTTATTCCTCCGATCTAATCCAGCTGTCTCCTATCGGTCCACCTGATCACTCCTTCTCCTTTGGGAATGCAGATCTTACTTAATTACCCACAGATCCTTAACAGTAGTACATATCCCACTGCACCGCAGCACGCATGTGGGCCTGCATGGCTGTGAGTGGAGGACTGGGCCATGCACCGGACCAGGTGTCTTGACTATGATACTTCATTTTTTTCTTACAACAAAAAAATAAGACAATGTATTTAAACTGCTTTGCACAGTGCCTGACTCAAAAAACATGCTTAATAAACTGTGGCTATTTTTATTGACAGTAGTAGTAACACAATCCTGCAACATCAGTATTATTATTGCTATTTTATAGGCTGAGTAAAATCAGGCTCAGAGATGTTCAGTAACTTGCACAAAACCATGGCTAATAAGTAGAAGTACTGAGATTAAAAATTAGTCTAATTATCTATCCCCATACTTCTTAAATTTTCATAGGAAATATAAGTACCTCTTGCCAAGGCTCAGCAGGAAAATTGATTAAGATATTAATTTAATTTGTATAGGTTCTTTTTTCAATCAGCCAACCTGTATAGTTATTGAATACCAAATAAGCCCAAATCACTGGGAAAACATAAAACATTTGGCATTTCTCCCCCTGTAATCCTCCAGTTCCAACATGGGGGTCCACTTGACCCTCCCTAGAGGATCAAATCCATCCCAGGAAATCCCCTTATTCATTAGGAGAAATTTAAGCAATTATAAGCCAGTAATTAAAAATCAAATCAGCATTTTCTGCCTTTCCCATGCTGATCCTGTGCCTCATTTCTAATATCGGAGTTCCTACATCAGTTGGAGAAACTGAGTTTCTGTCCTTCTGAGTCGCTGCCTTCATAACCTGCTGGGTATCCTAATTCTTCTGCAAGTGGCAATGTCTTGTCCTGACAGTCTTCCAGGGCCCCAGTTTCTCTCCGGCAGTCCTTCTGTGGCCAGACCTCTTAGTCAGCCTGCCCACCGCCCACATCCACCACTGGGCCCACTTCCTGACTCTCCATCGGCGGGCCAGGCCTCGTCATGCTCCCACTTGTTAGGCCTGCCTTGGCCCTTCCCACGCTGATCTGGGGGCTGTGCGCCCACTTTCCTGCTTCCTCTCCTGCTCCTGCCTAGCGCTGCCCACACGTGCCCTCTAGCCATTTCCCGCTGCCACCAAGGGCAGCCTGCGGTTTCCAGGCTCTCCTCTACCTGGCTGCGCATCCCATGTATCTTGGCACAGTGTTTTCAGTGGGATACGCAGGGTCTGTTAACTCTGTTCATAAAAGTCGGTATTAGGTAAGTTAATCAAGATGTCAACAAAGCCACTCCTGACGGAATGCGGTGCAACATCAGGCAGCAGACACACGGGTGGAAGCACCAGAGTCAGAACAGTCAATGCTCAGCAGAGAAAATCCCCTGGGGGCAGCCGAGTGAAAAAGACATGGGCCTTGGTAGACCCAGATTCACCTCTGCCAGTTATTAGCCAGTGGCTTTGAGTAAAATGCTTCCCGGAACTTCAGTAACCTCACTTATAAAATGGCATAATCTTTCTAAATAAGATTATTAGCAGTACTAAGTAGAAACAAAATAATATATAGACAGAGTCTTGCATAGTTCTTGGCACATAGTAGGGGCTCCATAAATAATGGAAAATATTATTTCTAACTTAGTCATATTTATAAACATGTATAGTTATCCATGTTTCTAAAAAACAAATTCTTTTTTTTCTATTATTTAAATAACAGAGAATCTCTATATTCATTTTGTATTAATCTTCAACTAATGATGGTTTTCAACACTTAAATTCCAAGTTTCTGGGTCCCTTAGTCGGGATGTCAAGTGGTTTGAATGATCTGCAAAACACTTCAGCTCTCTAGGGGAGCTTGTCTTCAAAGGAACCCTTCTGACGAATCATGCTGTAAATCAAAGAATCCTTTTGTACTGCAACTAATCACCCCTCAATTTATCTGCTTTGTATGTCTGAATTATGGTATCCTGAATTTTCTTAAAGTAGGCATTCTCATATGAGGCATTTTATTTGTTTGTTTCATTACAAACATAGCTACAGTATGAAAATGGGAATGGTGTTAAGAAAGCCAATGGTTACATGTCACTGATAATTAAGATTGTTATCCAAGCTAAGAAACCTGTGTCTTGCAAATAATGACTATAAGCATTAGCTGAAATCTAACTTACACAAATTATAGACATTCTGACGAAATTTAAAATAGCTAACAATCAATAAAAGAGGGAAGAATTATCTGTGATAAGTACATCAAGATTTTTTTTAAAAAATTGTCCTGTAACTTCAAGGGCTATCAGATCTTTTTATTATGCATATTTAACTCACTTCCATTTTCAGGGCTTAAAAAGAGTTCACTGTCTCATGGCAAATTTATTGTTTTGGATACACAATGAGTTAACACCAAGGAACAAATTGGTCCTTTATATGTGGAGAGGCCAGAAACATAAATTCTTTTTTCTTTTTTAGAGCCAGGGTCTTGCTATGCTGCCCAGGCTAGAGTGTAGTGACTACTCACAGGCTTGAGCATAGCTCACTACAGCCTCAAACTCCTGGGCTCAAGTGATCCTCTCACCTTGGCCTCCCGAGGACTATAGGCACGTGCCACTGCGCCTGGCCCAGAAACATAAACTCTTACAAGGCCAATACTTTTACAATTTTTATTTTAGGCCTATAGGCAATACTTGTCATTAAGTTTCATAGCACTTTGGTTTATTTCATGAGCTTAAATTTAGTACCGGAATTTATTGAGTGCTCCAAGTCCTTTCAAATAATAAAATTTAATGGAACTCAATCTCTTAATTTGTCAAGATGTTAGATTGTATGTGCTGTCAAAACGATTTATTGCCGAGCAGGAAGGCAAAATACTTCTAGTGTTTCCTAACAAACAGCAAAGACAAGGTCTGTTACTTTGAGAACACTTCCCTAAAATCAGCATGTTAGGCACAGCTTAACAAGATCAGGCAAGCTGGCTGTGGGAAGGTTTGATGAAAATGGACTAGCATTAGCATTCCGGTAACTGAATCAGGGAAACCAGCCCATTTTAGCAGAAAGCCAATGTGTCCAGCACTGTGGAGCAGTTTTACATTCACCCAAACAAAGAATTACATGGCAACAAAACTAAATACAGGATGCAGGATGCTAAATAAACTCCCAATCAGTTCCTAACAAATAGCCTGACCTGAGCACAGATAAGTGGGAAGAGATTACAAACAACCGCTATGGACTTGGCACCTTTCACTTTTTATGGGCTCAATAAATGTGTTCAGAAATGTGCTCAGAAAAATGAGATGGTGACATTCTGTGTCCGAAAATAATGGAGTGAAGTGAGTGAATGAAAGAATCAGAGAGGCAAAGACAGAATGATACAGAGATAGAGAGATCCACGTTACAGCAAAGCATGCCTTTCCTTCAAATTTTATGAACAAAAATGTAATGCTTAAAAACATCTTTGTTGCACAGGCAAAAAAGAGAGGGCAAGTAAAAGTACATTACTTTACGGAGAAAATCAGTAAGGGATCTTTTTCTGAAACTGGACTCAAATTCGCCAGATAAGTTCACAGTGACAGACAAGGGGATGAAATTAAGTGACGACCGAGGCCGAGTGCAGCCCAGATTCTCATCCATGAAATGGCTGCACAATATTATTAAACTTGCTGTTTCAAATCCCAAATACATTTCCTGCTTTTTCTGTTCTAGCACTGCCCTCTTGTGATAAAACTGCAGTATTGCAGGAGTTGCAACCTACAGCCCTCCATTCTAGGCAACCAACTTTTCTTCCTTGAACTGGTAGTTTTAAAAAGCCCAGGTGGCAGGTGCGGTGGCACGTCTGTAGTCCCAGCTACTCAGGAGGCTGGGGCAGGAGGATTGCTTGAGCCCAGGAGCTCGAGGCTGCAGTGAACTATGATCACACACTACAGCCTGGACGATAGAGCGAGACTCCATCTCTTAAAAAAACAAACAAAACCGAAAGCACAGGATCTCTTGCTCTATCCCAGGCTTTGTACTAAGTGCTTTACATAAATCAGCTCATTTAAGCTAGGAATTATGGCCCCTAATTTACAAGTAATCTAACTGTGCATACCCATAGACAATTAAGTGGCAGAGATAAGATTTCAAAGGAGGTCTGAATTTAAGCACTGTGCCTGGCATTAGTTAAATACTAACATTTTGAATAAGCACCTGTAATAGAGATGCAGAAGTTTTAATGAATCAATAAACCATCCCATTCCTTATTTTGCAGCATGAACTTCTATTCTGTCAGCAGCCATCAGAAATTCTTCTTTCATATAACTGGAAAAAAAAATTTTTTTGTTTATTTATTTATTTGAGAAAGAGTCTCACTCTGTTGCTAGAGTGCCATGGCATCAGCCTAGCTCACAGCAACCTCAAACTCCTGGGCTCAAGTGATCCTCCTGCCTCAACCTCCTAAGTAGCTGGGACTACAGGCATGCACCACCATGCCCGGCTCATTTTTTCTATTTTTAGTAGAGATGGGGAATCACTCTTGCTCAGGCTGGTCTCGAACTTCCAAGCTCAAGCAATCCTCCCGCCTCAGCCTCCCAGAGTGCTAGGATTACAGGTGTGAGCCAGCACGCCCAGATGACTGGAAAAAATGTATATTTTTTTTGGTGTAAAGATTAATTTAAATTCTTACAGATTTCTAAAATTTAGGTATTTACTATGCCAAAAATGTCCCTAACCTATAAAATCTTTGGAGAAAAACAGGACCTTCTCTCTGAAACACACACACACAGAGCTGGGTAATGTCTGATATAGTGAGGTTTATAAGCCTATTTATTGTTTTGAAGCTTATTTATTGCTTATAACTTGCTCCAATGTTCATCTCTAACCCTAAATCCGTTAAAATATTAGTGAGAAAAAAATACCTCCAAAGTGTTTCTCATTCTAGCGGGACTGTAAAATGTCTGACTTTTAGCCCACTGAAGTTTCCCGAGACAGGAGAGGTTCTCGTGCACCAGAGTTCAGCGGCGGAGACCTGAAGGCATGTCCTGGCCAGGCTTAGGTAGGAGAGTGAGGGTGCAAGCAGGTTGTCCCTGGGGAACCGGAAGGATGAATTCTTGGTAGGATCCATGCTGCTGGTGGAAATCTCCATGGAGGTGCGAGCCAGGTTGGGACACTTTTACAAGGACAAAGTGGTCTGTGGGCAGGTCCCCTTGCCGGGCGCTCTGAGTTTCAGAGGGTACAACAAAGAATGTCCATGGCGGGATCAGGGACAGTGTCTGAGAACTGGGAGAGATGCTCTGACAATTACACAGAGCAGTAAGAGTGTCTTTGAGGTTTTATTTTATGGAATAGTGGAATAAATACAGTTTATGGAAAGATACTTGCAAGGACTTGTAAGTCTCCAAAACTTCCTCATAGTAATAGGAACAGAATAATCTACGCATTTCCCAGAATTCTTATGACAGACATGGATTCAAGGCAGTAACAGAAGAAACGAAAGCAAAGCAGCACCAGCTCCTCGGGGAGGGTCTCCGAGATGTTGGGCATTTTCCCTCCCCATTCAAGGGCTTTTCTGTCCCCTCCGGTCTCTTGAAGCCTTGGGTTGGGGGCACTTAGCCAAGGGGGAAGCCAGGCAGCAGAAGCAGAGGGTGGCTCTGGGCCCTGCCTGGGAAGAGGCTGACTGTGTGAGGGACAGGCAAGGGGCCGGTTCCAGCGCTCAGCGGGAACGTCTACCACTAGCTGAAACACGCTGGAAGGTAACGGGAATTTGTGAGTCAAATAAGATATTTATGCCCTATGTATTTTTGAAATATATATAGTTATATTTTCGTATCACCGTATATTAATAAGAGAGTGCTTTTGCTTTGGGAAAAACATCCATCAAACCAATGATACCTACTGAATGCATAGTATAAAAATACTGTTGCAGGGTCTGTGAAGGGCTGTCTCCCTGAGGTATTATTCCCTACTTCCATCAGCAGCATCGGTATCCACCTCTTCACCGAGTCAGGAGCCCCCCTTTCTCTCAGCCCTGCATCCCGGCAGCATCAGGTCTAACCGCTCCCCCTGCGCCTGTGCAGACTGCACGCGTCACCTCCCTCCCCCATCGCCCACACGCAAGGGGAGCGCTCATTTCACTACGCATCTCCAGATCCGAAACAGGCTGGGACGGCCCCCCAGGAGCAGCTTGGTGGTTGCGGAGTGTGGGGCTGAGAGCTGGCATCAGACACGCGGGAGTGGGGTCGGAGGGGCCGCAGGGAAAATGTCCTTCTCCCCACATTAGTATTCCTAAGTGGCTCAGCCCTCACCTCTCTTCCTTCCCATTCACACACTTCCAGATGGCCCCTGTTCCACCCTGAAGGCCAAACACTTGAGCCCCAGAATCACAAAGAACTGGCCCTGACCTTGGGCAAGTTATCGAACATGTAGCCTGTGAAACATCTAGCATTAAAGGCAGGACGGCTCCGCGGTGAGCAGCCGGTGAGGTCGCGCTTGGCCTGCGGGAGGCGCCCCACTGCCAGGAGCCAGCCCCGCCCTGCTCTCACCGTCCTAGCCCAGGGACGCAGCTAACCCCCCACTGAGGGGCATTTGCCACTACCTCCCCTCGGACTCTCGGATGAGAAGGCCGACACACAGGGCAGGGAGGGACAGGCTAGCGAGAAGCCCTGCCCTGCCCTTTTGCAAAGACTCCACTGTGAGCTGTGACCTCTTTGCTCTGTCTTCAGTTCTCTCTTAGCATCTTGGAGCTTTTCTTCTGTCTCTTTTATCACCCCCACTCCCACCTTTTTCATGTGTGAGCAGCAGAAGAACATGCCATTTGGAGTATGTCAGACTGAATCCAAATCTTAGTTTGCCTGTGTACATCTGCGTGGCCCTGGGAAAGCTGCACCTAAGGTTGCTAAGCCTTGTTTCCAAGGCCAGCAATAAGGTAGGAAATGAATGCCGGAAGATTAACTCGGTGAGGGGACATGGAAACCCTGGCACAGTGTGACACTTAGCAGAGAAGGCACTTAGCATTGATCGTCTCTGGCCTCTAGGGCAGGAATTCCAGGTCTTTCCTTCTTCCTACCCCCATGGCCCATCACCCAGCCCTTTTCACTCCCCATTGGGGTTACATTATGGTTCACCTTATGTGTTAACTTGACAAGAGTATGGTGGCCAGTTGTTTGGTCAAATACCAATCTAGCTGTTGCTGTGAAGATTTTTTGATGAGATTAACATTTACAATCAGTAGACGTCAAATAAGTAAATTACTCTCCATAAGGTGAGTGTGCCTCTTCCAATCAGTTGAAGGTCTTAAGAGCAAATAGACTTCCCTTGAGGTCCCAGAGAAGAAGGAATTCTGATTCCAGACTGCAACATAGAAATCCTGCCAGAGTTTCCAGCCTTCGTACTCAAGACTGCAACAATGGCCGGGTGTGGTGGCTCACACCTGTAATCCCGGCACTCTGGGGGGCAGAGGTGGGAGGATCGCTTGAGCCCAGGAGTTCGAGACTACAGTGAGCTATGATTGTGCCACTGCACTCCAGCCTGTGTGACAGAGTGAGACCCCTTCTCAAAAACAAACAAACAAAAAGACTGCAACAGATCCCCTGAATCTCCAACCTGCCAGTTTGCCCTACAGATATCAGACTTGCCTGCCTCCACAACTGTGGGAGCCAATCTCTCAAAATAAATCTCTATCTCTATCTCCTATTGCTTTATTTCTTTGGAGAACCCTGACTTACACAGGGCACTCCTCTGCCAAGCTAGCCAATCATCCTGATTAGCCCACCCTTCTAGTGGGCAGAGACCCAGAGCCCATCACAAGGCCAGCACAGATGGATATGGAGTTTTTGTTTCTACCTTTTAGGCATCTTGGCGTGAAAGGAGTTTCAGCCATCCTGCCCACTCTCCTCAGGTTCCTTCTCTTGTGTGGCTGGACCCGTGTTCTGCCCCCCAGAGCTGGCTGGAAGGCTGGGCCCTGCTTGTCTCAGGCTACACACTCTGGAGGGCTGGAGGGTGTAGGGGTCAATGTGCTTTCTATTCCTTTTATCTGAGTGATACGAATCAGTCCAGAACACTCTGGCTGAACATTGTGGAATGATGTCCATGAAGGAGGCATTAAGCCAGCACTGGTTTTAAGCTAATAATTCTAATAATTCCTAACAAGCAAGAGAAGACCAAGTCCAGCTTAGAAAAGTCCTCTGCATTGGTTTTGAGGTCAAAACCACAGCTAAAATCCAAGATTAAAGGCTTATTAAAATTTCTTTAAAACCACAGCTAAAAACAAGTGCTACTCAGCTATTCTTTGCAAGGACCTCATGGTGAGAGACAGCTGATCCAGGGCAGTGTTCCTGGAGCCCCTGGCCAAGTGCTATTTTAATAACTCCCAAATCTCAGGCCAGCTCTGACATCTGGTGTGTGGGCACATTGGTGCTGATGCTACCTATGACCCCCTTTGGCACGTCTGCTCTTCCTCTTCTTCTCTCTTGCAGTCTCTCCTCCCTGAGCTTCCCCTCCTCGATACTCACCTTCCTTCCCTTTCCTCTCTTTCCTCACCTTTCTCTTCTCAGCTTCTCCCCTCTTTCCATCATCACTCATTCGGGGCTGCCTCAAGCAGCAGGAGGGGCCAAGGAGAATGATCCACCCCAGGCCCTGTCCCCTCAGTACACCTGTGCAGGTGAAACCTGGGGAAGGGAAGCACCAGGAGCAACTCTAAGCTAAGAACCAGAGGGTGCCCACCAGGGCAGCACCCACAGGAGGGAGATGTGCAGAGAGAAAGGACACAGGGTAATCTGGAAGGACTACAAAAGGCGGAGAGAGAGGGCAGTTGCATGTTTTATCCTATTTCTTGCTTGACAATGGTAGAGGGTAGTGGCTAAGGGCATGTGCTCAGGTGCCTGACTGCTTGGGTTTTAATCTTGGTTCCCCTGATTTCTAGATTTGTTACCTGGGGCAAGTTATTTAACCACTCAAGGACTTGGTTTCTCATCTGTAAAATGAGAACAGTAATATGACCTACCTCATAGGTTTGTTGTGAAGATTTAAGGAGTAAATAAATACATGTTAAGCACTTGGAACATTGCCAAGCAAGTATCCCAGAAATACTGGATAAATTGAATGTGGATAAATATCTTGGATATACTGGATATGGATAAATATCTTCATATGGCAAATGTCCAAGAAATGCTAGCTGTTCTCAGTCCCATTGGGAAACTGAGTCAGCTCACAAGAATCAAAACCCACCTCTCACTTGACCGTCTCTTTCTAAGAGAAAACCAGCCCTGTGAGAGAAGGGAAGAGGGAAAGTACCATCAAAGTTGGGAAGCACAAGCTCCAGGCAGTATCCAATGGAACACACTGATACACAGAAAGAGTATACTGTGGGTTAAGTAGGATTTGGACACTGGCCAGACTAACTATCCATTACAATGGATATAACACAGGAAACTATATTCCAAATTCCAAATGACCACCTTACCAACAATCTTTTGGGATACCACTCCATTTTTCATATAGAAACTGCCCACAACTCCAATATGCACATAAGTCCCTATAAAATTTAAACTTGTAATTTAGTGTGTCATAAATGTTTCTCACATTTGAAGTCTGCTACCTATGAAAAGGCTCAGAAACACTGTCTTAAACATGGTACTTGACTGTAGATTATTTGCTCATTTAACTAATTCTTTGAGTTTCTTGATAATTCTTTCTGATTTTACAATTAATGAATTCTCTTCCCTCAGTTTTTATCTGAATCTTGAATATGTGGAAATAAGAATTGGAATATTTTCATAGTGACACTTGAAGGTGGCCCTTTAGGGCCACACTTGAGGTTCTTGGCTCTAAACAGCAAGGTTATGTACGTTTAGGCCACATGTCACAATGACAGAGCAAGGGTCACTGCGGATGTGAAAGGAGACACAATTAGGTCCAATTTTAAATATTCACACATATTGTGAAAAGAAAAAAAAGACGAGTTTTATCTTACTAGGATGTCAAACTCCTCAGAGGTGACTAATGAAGATAAAAAAAAAAAAACAAGTGCTGCACTTCATTAATAATAAATAATATTATTGTCCCTCCCACATTTGGAAAGATGAGGTAGAGAAATAGTGAGAGTTTTTAGGGGAGCTACATTTTCCCTGCATCACTGGAGCTCCTAAAAGGCTCATGAGGTCGCTTCCAGGATGAAAAAAAGTCAGGATGCAACATGGAGAAAGGATCCAAGAGGAAACCTAGGAAGACTTGCTTCTCCTGCCCCTTTGCTCACTCTTCACCTTATACAACAACTGATCCCACTGCAATTGTTAGTATTTCCCGGTAGACTGCAAGCTCCTGGAAGGCAGGCAATGTGTTCTTGCATTTCATGTTTCAACAGCTGGCATTATACTCGAATCATGGAAGCCATTCAATACATACGTTTGTTGAGTAACTTAAAAAAGGAATCCAATAAATACTATTAAATCCCTTATTATGGGGAAGAGGAAGTAGATTTGAAAATGTAATTTTGAAGACATGGGTATAATGTGTCTTTAAAAAATAATAATAATAAATAGTACTTTAAAAAAATAACATATATTACCTGGTGACTGCTGGTCTCAGATACTTTAACATCCAAAGACCCTGCCAGGACAGCATACCAGTTTGTTCCAATATCACCCTGGCGAAATACTGAAGAAGAAATAGTGATGTAAATATACCAAATATGAGTTAGTTTTACTGTATGATCTGATAGTTATCATAAGCATGACTTGGACCTAATTGAGCTTACCACCTTTCCCCTGTTTCACACAGGAACATGATATGTTTTCCTTTACCTCATCTATCCACAGAGTATATCCTATTTATTCAATATTCTATGAAGTGAAACTCTATTAAATAGAACTCTTCCATACTTACAGAGCTGTAATAAGAGATGATAACCCTAAATGCTAAAAGAGCCTTTGAATTTAAGAAGAATTGACTGATATTCTATGTAGTTTATCTTAAATGCATTCCATTGTATTGTGATTTTTGGAAAATGATTACTCCACATGGGGTACATATTAACAGAATACTGGGCCACCACCCCAATTTCCTAAATCTATATTAAAAGCAATGTGTTTTCTAGAATAGCGTATCTCCCTTTAAGGTGACCAACGAATAATTTTTTTAAAAAAACTGCTTTGTTTAAAATTTTTAACTACTGCATTATCACTGTCCATTTTCTTGTTCACTTTATAAATTCATTGCTTTCTGGGCATTTGGAAATGATTTTCATCAGAAATTTCCGAACCTGATTTTGCTCTAAGTTTGTAATCTCAGAGAGAAAATATTTAGGTATTTAGATAGAACCTTCATCGCCATATCATGTTAAGACCAGACCTTGGAAAATAATTCCAAAACACAGATTGAAAAATCTCATACAAACCAACCACCCTTTTAAATAACCTAGCTGAATAACTAGATGGAACGATCTGATATTTTAAAAATCTTTTCACAGTTAGAGTCAGAGGTTATGTGACTCAATGAAAAATCACGACAGCTCAGAGGGACAGTTCAGTTCTGGCAAGGATGTTGCTCACTGCATAAGAACAAGCTTCTAGGAACCATAATTAGTGACGACAAGCTGCTCTGAACTCCCTGCCTGGAACACGCTGTGGGAAGGCGAAGAACAGCAACGGCATCCTACCAAGTACAACGCTGAGGGTAAGACAGGGGCTTATGAGTTTAGAGTTAACCTCTCCGGGAACTCTGCTGCTCCAAGCTTTGTAAGTGACATTTCAGAGCTAGGGTTTTGCCTTTCACGAACTTGACTCCAAAAGTCATTATTATTTGCCTAGTGAAATTCATATTTCACTTCATTTATAAGATTCATTTTGAAAATGGCTTTAAGAAACAGAAGATAGAGTCTCATCACCAAAAGAATAAAATTTCTGCTACCGCTAAGAAAAAAATATCTTCACTGGAAATGATATGTATGGATGACGTTTTTAAAATAGAAATGTGACTATGTTTGTGTGTGTACACACAGTAAAACACCTTGAAGGATACACACAAAATGAAGGGATTGTAGGTGATTTTAATTTTATTGATTTTCTAAATTTTCTTCAGTGATGTTGTGACAGACCCTGCTGCTTTCCCACCCAGAACCATCCATGCCCTCTCGTCTAACTGAACCCTGGTTTTATATAAGTCTCTATCCTCATCCCCAGGGCCAGGTGCTCAGAGCATATGAGGTCCTTCCCTAGCTTCACTGGGGCAACCATGATTAATCTAAATCAATCTTGGTGATCCCACTATCTTTGCCAGCGATTGGTTTAGATAAAGGCACATGATGCAATTCTGGTCAATAAAACAATACAGTCTGCTGGGGGTGGGGAGACCTTCTGAAATAGAGACAAAAAAGAAATGGCTCCTCAGCAGGGTGACTTTATACTGGCATGTAATGCCTCCAACTGCTGCAGCTGTCTTAGAACCATTTGGGATATGTCTGAGGACAAAAGCCAACACCTGAGAAAGCAAACCAAAAAAAAAAAAAAAAAGACAGGAAGGACCTGTGACCTTAATAATGTCATTGAGTCACTTTACTAACCAATCCTGAAGTCATCCTACCTCAGGACTTCTGACAGATGAGTAATTGATTTTTTTCTTCTTGTATGAGTAATTGATTATTCAAGCTAGTTGGATGGGGGGAGCTTTCTGTTACTGCAGGATAAAGTGTCCCAACAGATGGAGAAGTATTATTATACTTTTTTAATAAGAAAAAAACTTTCTAAAAAATCCAGTTGTCACTCTATCTCCCTGCCCCTTATTCACACCTTCTGACGTTAATTCAAAACATTACTATTAGCATTAGTTAAAAGACCTTTTATCTTTACTTAATATCCTACTGGTCACATATTTCTTGGGTTAGAGAAATTAGCTATATCCTTGAATTTCTAAGGCTACAGCTAAATGTATGAATCATTACATCCTTCCAGCTCCATCTGGAAAGTAGGCTGCCCTGGAAGACCCATTTACATTCTGTGAACAACGGAGCTAAGGAAACGCCTACATGGAACTGAATAAACAGAGCAGAAGGAAATGTCAACTTGACACCCTTGGTTGAGGATCAAATATTTGGCACATAAATACTCCATTTGCTATCTATGCCCACAGGGTAACCACAAATTAGCACAAGCCATACATGAAAATATACTACTGAATTGCATTTCTTACATGTTATTCCTTTTTCCAGGTTCTCATAATAACCACATAAACAAATCTGATGAAGGAGATTTGGGTGAAATTTCTCAAAAGCTTTAACTTCTTTCAGTCGTGTGAAGATTATATCCACATCTTCGCTGGATCGTTCCAACGGTCTATGTGGGGAGGAAAGGCACAAAAAGCTGTTATCAGTAAGGATTTACTTGAAAGTGAGTCAATGAGGCATTATTTTAATTATATCCAATATTATGCAGCTATCCCAATTGCAAGTATTTCATTGCAAATATTTATCTACCCCATTATAGATATTTCTGGGCCTTTATAGATCTTTCGGAGGCTTTGTGGACTATTCACCTCAAATCACTACTACTACAGATGGCTATAGCAGAAGTCAACCTCAGAATCATAAGTTCAAGGTGATGTTTTTGGATCGTGTTTAATCCCTTAGAAGCATCAAGATGTAATATGATACATGAAAATGCAGATTTTACTAAAAATTGAGGTCACAGATACAAATGCCTGCAGGAGCCAATCAGGTACAATAAGCCAAAGTAAGGGGAAAAATCTCTCCTAAGAAGGTCATGGGGAAAGCACACAGTCAAATGAGAAGTGCTGGCCATGCTACCAGGAATGAAGCGGTCGGGGTGAACCACAGAGAGGGGGCCATCCACCTGGAGCAGCCCTGTTTTCCTTCTCACACAAGGAAATGTGGAAATGCAAGCCCAGATATTGTCAAATCTTCCAATGCATTAAGGTAAATCTAGACATGTAGATGTTTGTTCACATTTCTTAAACGTCATGTGGGCCATACAACAATCCATCTATGCAATAGATCCAGACTGTTAACCACTGATTAAGATACGCCAGAGAACCAAACAAAAATAAAATAGTTTTACAAGCTATACAAACTATTGCTTTTCTTTTCTTTGAGCAGTTTTCCAAGTCTATTCCTTCAATATGCCTTGCAGGACCCTGGTGGTGTTCCTTGGTAGATATTTCACCTTATGTAGAAACTATGCAGCCTTGTGTGTGCCCCAGAGCATCTGGGATCAGAGGAAAGGAAGTGGCTGAGGCTGTGACAGAGAGGGAAAATGTTTGCCAAATACCCATGTGCTGCCCTGAACTTACCAGCCTCCCTTGTGGTTATGCTCGGACCATACTCCGGCCAGCGGACTGTGAATAAAACCAGCATGTATCACTTCTGAGGTGAGACTGTTAAGAGCCAAGGGTGTTTCACCTCTCTCTTCTTCAGCCACAACTTTGAAGGGTATTATGGATCAAATTGTGTTTCCCAAAAAGATATATCACAGTCCTAATACTCAGTACCTGTCATGTGACCTTATTTGGAGATAAGGTCTTTGTAGATGTAATTATCTTAAGATGAGGCCATACTGGATGAGGGTGGGCCCTAATCCAATGACCAGCGTCCTGATAAGAAGAGGGAGATTTGGACACAGAGACACAGGGAAGGCAGCCACGTGAAGGTGGAGGCACAGATGGGAGTGAGGTGTCTACAAGCAGGGAATGCCAAGGATTGCTGGCAACCACCAGAAGCTAGAAAGGAATAAGGAAGGATTCTTTCCTACAGCCTTCAGAGAAAAGACAGGCCTGCCCACATCTTGACTTCTGACATCTAGCCTCCAGAACCCTGAGAGAATAAATATGTGTTGTTTTAAACATTCAATTTGTGGCATCTCGTTTCGGCAGCCCTAGGAAACTAATGCAGAAGGTGTGTGTTTCAGATGCTATAGCTACAAGATGGATGGCAATGTATAACCTGCAAAAGACTTTGTATAAGTGACAAATAAATCTCCATTGAGGGGGAATAGGAACGGGGGCAGGGCCGGGGGCGGGTGTTAACCACAGCATCACGTAGCATTACCCAGACTCACATAAAAGTCAGGACTAGATGTGCCAGAGTTCCAAGGGACTTGGACATGGTCAGAGGAAGACAGATCCCATCATGAGAGATAAATATTTTTGGAGGGCATGAATAGATGACCTATCACTAAGGGAAAGACCTAAAGACATACACTTTCATGAACTTAGTTTAAGAGGCTTTTCACCTCTCGAATTCCACCCCATCACACTTTTAGACCCAAGAAAACTTGATTCAAAGAATATGCCCACAACCTTTGCTAGCCTCCCAACTAACCCCTACTGGAAGGTTTTAGATTCTGCTTCCTGGGGAAGAGGGAGGGAAAACCTGGTGCATGAGTGCCCAGTTTTTGAGATGACAAAGTGCCTGAAAGACCTGAGAGACCTGCAGGCTTTACCTGGGAAGAAGCAGCACATCTGTTATCAGTGCCTCTTCCACCCGTCACTCCTTTGGAAGGGCTTTCTAAACTCCTTAGCAGAAGCCAGGTCCTCAAAGTCAAGGGGCTCTGGAACAGAGGCTAGAACTGCAGCAGCTAATGAAAGGGTGTGGGCAGCGGTGCAGGCAAGCAGACAGCCCCTGATGACAGTCTCTGTGCGCCTGGGGGGAAAGCACTTCACAGGCAGCAAGGACGAGAGCAGCTGGTAGAGGCACCCGCGGCAGGAGCCACATCTTTGGGGCACACTTCATGGGAGGCAGAGTTGGTGCCAGCAGGGAGTCGGGTTGCCGCCATAGCAGCACTGGCACGAGCTGTGGGCCCAAAGCAACAGCAGCATGTAAGTGATCATGGGGGGAATCACAAGGACCATATGAGCTGGAAATTGACTGGACAGTGACATGGTGGACTCACTTAGTCACACGGGAAAAGAGATGAGCAGAGATTGGAATCCATCTTCCATCAGGAAGGAAAAGAGCAGTCGTTTTTATTTATTCTCCTCAGAGCATTGCCCACATTAGGAAGACAAACGAGAGCA
Organism: Lepilemur ruficaudatus; assembly: GCA_963574885.1. Lineage (NCBI taxonomy): Eukaryota > Metazoa > Chordata > Mammalia > Primates > Lepilemuridae > Lepilemur > Lepilemur ruficaudatus. Next base: position 60,497 of record CAUYRT010033958.1, read on the forward strand.
GCTTAAAAAGATTTTTGGCCCAACGCTTTCCAGAAGAAACTGGACACTCAGAAAGCAGTAGGAGAAAAACTTACAGACTGTCACACAGCCCAAAACAAGCACAGAAGAACTTCAAGACTCGTAACCAGACTGTTGAAAGACAAAAGACACTTGGAAAGTCAAAAGTAATTTGAGATAACCAGGACAAGGTTGAAGCCTCTCCTCCCCAAATTAGGCCCTATTAATGTCACCCACTGTTTAACATTTAAGCCCCAGGAACAATGAAAAGCAACTTTTTCCTTGTCATTACTTTTACTGGGTATTTCATGGAATGGGAAAAATCTCATTCAGCTATTAACTGACACCTTCACGATTCTTCCTCTGGAATCTACCACCAGGGATACTCTTCTGTTGCTCCTCTTCTTTGTGAATCTCTAATTTCCTAATGCAACACATATTCTCATCCCTGCAGAGGTCATGCCTGGCACTTCCTTTCTAGATGCCACAGTACCTGGTCCAGGGCAAAGCAGCAAAAAGTCCTTGGTGTAACGTTATCTAGCAACCTCAGACTGAACTCACCTTCCTTCCCACATCTGCTACCGCACCTGCACTCCTTACTGTCAGGCATGGAGTAGGCTTACCCTCTGCTATGGTCTGAGTGTGCCCCCCAAAATGCATGCATTGGAAATGTAATCCCCGTTGCAACAGTGTTGGGAGGCGGGGTTCAATGAGGGGTTTAGGTCATGAAGACTCTGCCTTCGTGAATGGATTAATGCCACTGTAAAAAGGGCTTGCAGGAGTGGGTACCCCTTTCCACCTTCTGCCATGTGAGGACGCAGCAAGAAGGCTCTCAGTTGCTGCTGCCTTGATCCCAGACTTCCCAGCCTCCAGAACTGTGAGAAATAAATTTCTGTTCTTTATAAATTGCCCAGTCTCAGGTATTCTGTTATAGCAGCACAAAACAGACCAAGACACCCTCCCTCATCACATCCCAGTAATTCTACCTACTAGTGTCTCTCAAATCCATCCCCTTCCTAATCCTTAGTGCCCCTGTCTCACTGAGCATGAATGAAGGGCACACGAAGCACATGTTGGGACATGAAGCTGAACAGCATGGCAGTCCTATCCTAGGAGGTTCTGTCGAACAGTCAGCAGAAGTATTTTAAGCAGGGCAGTGACATGATTGGATGTGTTTTGGAAAGATCACCTTGACTGTGACTAGAAGCAGATGGGAGACAGTCAAGACCAGCAGCCAAGAGACCGGTTAGGAAGTTCTTGCAGTACATCAAAATGATGATGCGGTTTCTCTAATTATAGCTCATTCTAGGCTCCTTCCTCTCCCTTAATAAGGATGAACAGCTGGTCCCCCAAGGAAAAGCTCCAAGTACAGAGAAGTTATTTTCCTTAGCCTGGCATCTGATACCTAGGGCCCATTTTTACAACTTCACTTTTAAAACACATTCAAACAACAACAAAAGAATCATTTACAACTCCTACAACTTAATAGTTAAAAAAAAACTAATAACCCAATTAAGAAACAGGCTAAAGACTTGAATGGACTTTTCTCCAAAGAAGACATACAAATGGCCAACAGGTATATGAAAAAGTGCTGATTGTCACTAATCATCAGAGAAATGCAAGTCAAAACCACAATGAGATATCATCTCACATCTACCAGTATGGCTACCATCAAAAAAACAAAAGACAAGTGTTGGCAAGGGTGTGGGGAAATTGGAACCCTTATACTGTCGGTCAGAATGTGATATGGTGCAGCTGCTATGAAAAACAGTTTAGAGGTTCTTCAAAACATTAAAAAGAGAACTATCATGGATCCAGCAATCTCACTTCTGCGTATTTATCCAAAAGAATTGAAATCAGGATCTTGAAGAGATATTCACACTCCTGTGTTCATTGCAGCACTATCCCAATAGCCAAGATGTGGAAACAACCTAAGCGTCCATCAACAGATAAACGGAATAAAGAAAATGTGGTATGTACATACAATGGAATACTATGCAGCCTTAAAAATGAAGGAAATTCTGCAATCTGTGACAACACGGATGGATCTTAAGGATAGGATGCTAAGTGAAATGATCCAGTCACAGACAGACAAATACTGCATGTTTCAATTTACATGAGGTCTCTGAAATAGTCAAATTAATAGAACACAAGAGTGGAATGGTGGCTACCAAGGACTGGGGTAAGGGGGACATGAGGAGTTATTAATCAACAGAATTTCATTCAGTCAAGCAAGATGGATAAGCTCTAGAGATCTGCTGGGCAGCACTGTACTTATACTCAACAATAATGTACACTTAAAATTTTGTTCAGAGGTAGATCTCACGTTACGTGTTCTTGCCACAATAAAATATAATTTTAGAAAAGAATCATTTTCCGAAAAAAGACACTGTAGCAGGCAGGATTCTAAGGTGTCTCCCTATGACACAGACCCTTGTATGACTCCCTTAAAAGCAGATGGAAGCTTCAGCTTGCTTGTAACCACTAAAATATAGCAAAGGTGAGGAGAGATCACTCCCAAGATTATGTACGGCATGTGACAAAGTTGAAGAGATTTTGCAGATGTAATTAGGGTCCATAATCAGTTGACTTCAAGTTCAACAAAAGTGAGATTTTCCTGGGTGGGCCTGACCTAATTGAGTGAGTCCTTTAGAAGAGGGTGGAAGAAGTGGGACATCCTCTCATAGTCCTTGAAAAAGGAAGCTGCCTCTTGCCCAAGTGTCTGTGAGAGGGCCATGTAGCAAGGAATGTGGGCAGCTCCCCACTGACAGCCAGCAAGAAACCAGAGGCCAGCCGGGCATGGTGGCTCACACCTGTAATCCTAGCACTCTGGGAGGCGGAGGTGGGCAGATCACTCAAGGTCAGGAGTTCAAAACCAGCCTGAGCAAGAGCGAGACCCCGTCTCTACTAAAAATAGAAAGAAATTAATTGGCCAACTAAAATATATATATAGAAAAAAAAATTAGCCAGGCATGGTGGCACATGCCTGTAGTCCCAGCTACTTGGGAGGCTGAGGCAGAAGGATCGCTTAGTGAGCTACGATGAAGCCACTGCACTCTAGCCTGGCAACAGAGTGAGATTCTGTCTCAAAAAAAGAAAAAAAAAAAGGAAGAAAGAAAGAAAAGAAAACAGGAACCTCAAGGCCCCAAAGACCATACGAGTTTTGAGAAGGTCCCCAAGCTCCAGAATGGAAGCTCCAGTCTTGATTTCAGCCTCCAAAACTCTGTAAAGAGGATCCAGACAAGCAGTGCCTGGACTCCTGTCTCATGGAAATAGTGACTAACACACGTATGATGCTTTAAGTAGCCAGGTTTATCATAATTTGTTATACAGCAACAGAAAGCTGACACAGACACAAAGTTATCTTCTCACACTGACTAATTTCCTTACGGCCCAGCTTAGATTTCACTTCATGGAGCTTTTCCTTATAGAGTTTTGTCCCCCCTTAAATTCAACTGATAACATTTCTTTTTGGCTTCTAATCCCACTATTTCATGTTCCCGTGATGTAAATTTTCTCTACTTGGAAATACCTTCTGCTATGGTCTTAACGTTTGTGTCTCCCCTCCTAAATTTATCTGTTGAAATCCTAAACCCCAAGGTGATGGTACTAAGGGGTGGAGCCTTTGGGAGGTGATTCGGTCATAACGGCAGACACTTCATGAGTGGGATCAGTGCTCTTACAAAAGAGAGCCCATGATGAGCTCTCCTTTCTGCCATGTAAGCGCACAACAAAAAGGTGCCATGAGCCAGAAAGTGGGCCCTCAGCAGATGAGGAAACTACCAGCACCTTGATCTTGAACTTTCCAGCCTCTAGAATGGTGAGAAATAAATTTATACTATTTACAAGCCACCCAGTCTAAAGCATTTTGTTCTAACAGCCCAAATAGACCAACACTCCTTCATTTATCTATTCATTCACCCGGTAAATACCGGGTCTTTCTTCTTACAAACCACTGAATCACCACGTACTTCTGTTTTGTTTTCTTTTTCTTCTCATGGTTCTTCAGCTCTTCCAAGATGAATTTCACAGTCATCAAAACCTTTCTTCCTCATTAGCATAGTGGTAAAGACTAAAATTTAAAAAGCTTGCTAATTCAGACTGCAAGTTGGGCAGAGGATAACCCATCTAAGTTAGCAAAAAGCTCAAATTAAAAATATTTCTGATGACATGAAATTCTTTTAAGTACCATATAAATTATAATGGTAAATGATGCCTATTAATGGTATCACAAAGATCATTTATTATAATGTGTTTATGATCTTGAAAGGAATGGGTTTTTTAAATAAGTATTTTATTTTATTTTATTTATAGACAGGATCTCACTATGTTTCCCAGGCTGGAGTGCCATGATTCACAGGCACCATCATAGCACACTACAGCCTTGATGAACTGAGCTCAAGAGATCCTCCCATCTCAATCTCCCAAGTAGCTGGGACTACAGCTTTGTGCCACCACACCTAGCATGAAGATAATAATTTATTTCTAACTTTTTATCATACTTACCTTTCAAATTAATGGCATGCACTCATATTAACAAGACAACATGAATTCACAATATGAATTATCAAAACCTATGAAATTTTAAATGACTCTCCATTCACTCCATGAATGCACATTCATTTTATTTATGCATTCAGTAAACTATATTGCTTTCTTACTATACGTTAGATACCTTTCCCTGAAAATACAAAGATGAGCAAGATGCCAACCCTATCCACGAGGAGCTCACAATCTAGTGGCAAGAGAAGTCATGTAACCAAAATCAGAACACAGTATAATAAAGACTATAACAGGGATACCAACAATGTTCTGGGCTGAACCTTGTTTTGCTACACAAGGTAGGTGAATGTGGGAACTACTGAAGTCAGGGGTACGAGGGATAACAAAGCTTCTGCATCCTGGGTGCTGCCCACATGCATTATGAAATGTGAACATTTAGTGTGTCCTTAAATTTTAATTCAGTCAACTCTAGATTATCTAGGGACTAATTAACCACTTTCTGCGTTAGCCAGCACACAAAATAATAGCACATAGGCGTTTGTGGAAAAGAATATACAATAATGCTTGGTTTCCTCAACTACCTCAATGTATTTTTTTTTTATTTTCAGATGTCTTTCGAAGATCAGTAAATGTATTTCAGAACATTGGTTGTAATGTTAACTAAATGCATTTGCATTAAAACTCCTTTGCAGTTCAGTTTGACTGTTTGTTTTAACAGTTAGAGTTGTAAAGAGCTACTCCTCTCCCCTAAGGAAGAACTGTCAAATCCGAGATAATAAGGCACATGAGCTTTATCAATTATAAAAGGCTACAGAAGCAATTATTTCTAGTACCATCATCTTCATCATCATTATTAGCCACCAGACCTTTTAAAAGAAGTATCTAATGAAACTAATAAAGTGCTTAAAAACATGTGCTAGAATTTTTGTGCGCCTGTTGTAGGTTTTACAGACAGATGTGCTTGTTTTTTTCTATTATAACAACAGTAAGATCTTAAACACTATGTACTCTATAGTATCAGTCTTTTTCTAACACTGTTAACTTTTCAAAGGGCTTTGACACCTATTGAATATTTTGATGATCGCAGCCCTACTAAATAAAGCAGATATCATGAACCCCATTTTCACACATAAACATTTAGACACAGAGGTTAGGTGACTATTAGTATGCTAAAATCATGTGAATTCATAATGCCAGTGATGATATGGATATAGCAAAAGTCTTTGAAACTCAAGATGTTTACCACTTATCATGTTATCGTTTTAATTATATGATTATTTGATTATTAACCACTTAGAATACTGAAATGTTTACTCTTCCATAATTACAAGTTTTTCCAACAATGTCAACAAAATTCAGAATGAAGGAGTTGAGAATTCATTCATTTGAACTGCAAATATTTGCTGAGTATCTCTATGAGAGGTGAAGGGAGCACTCAGATGATACAAAGATCATGGTTCCTGTACCCAGGAAGTTAAAATTGGGTAAGGGAGATGTACACATACAGCAATTATCCAGGTGAAATGAGATTAGAGGCACAATTAAAATAGGAAAGAAGGGAATAGGAACTCAGAAGAGAAAGTGATACCACTTTCTTAGAGAAAGTGATATCACTATCTTATGGATGAAAGTTCTACAAAGATGTTATGAAGCCATTATTGTAAAGCCTCCCTAAAATCACTTTCTTCTGATTTCTCTTTTATGACTACAGCATGACACTAAATGTCTGGACAATTAGTCTGGAAAATTTGTGTATCACTATGGCTCCTCTCCCTAGAGCTCCCCCACCATGAGTTTCCTACCCACCCACCCACCACCACACACACGCACAGATACCCACGTACACACAAACACACTTACAGAGATACACATATACACACATACACTCTCAACTCAATCAATTGCCCAAATTCTCCCTCGGCTGAGACTCTTGATTCTGCCAGTATTCAGGGTGACCTTCACAAAAATCCCCTTGAAAGAGCCTGAGACCCCAGGGTCAACTGCAACTTTTCATTCTCACAGCTGAGACTGATCATCACTCAAACAAGGCACACCAAGACCTCTGTGACCCTTCTGAAATATGGCCTGCACATCCTCAGTGGAGCAGAGCACTTGATGCCTGCTTGCTTTTATGTCTTTACAAAGGAATAGAGAGGAAACTGCCCCCTCAAGGTCCCAAAAGAGATAAGAGAGTGGGATTGAAGGTCACTACAGACCACAATTTTGGCACTGAGCAAAGCAATAAGAAGGGTACGAGTACCTCCAACTCCCCTTTGCAGACAGTCACTCTGTCATCTGTCCCATATCAGAGCGCTGGGCCCCAGGGTTATTCAGAGAGTTGAAAAATTTCCCCTTTAGGCAGAGGACAAGGCCAGCCTGGCTAATGTCTAAAGAATTCATGGCCCTGCATTTATGAGTGAACAGAGAGAGAGGAAAAGCTTTTTGACCAGGCTCAGAGTGTTGCAATTTGTTTCATTACAATTAAAATGCAATACAAAACCAAAGTACGTCCTTGTCCAATTTTAACTGTCCCTTTTCAAAAATCCTCTCTGACTGTCCCTGAGCATCTAACCTCCATACAGGACCATCAGGCTGGGCAAAGGCTCTCCACCACACACCCTCAGCCACAAGTCCCAGACTCCAGCCAGACTGGGATGCTTACCGTGTGCAACCCAAACAGCACATAAAAGAGAACTGTATCCTAATTCTCCCTGCAATACACTTGCTCTACTAGCACTAAGTCAAAAATAATTTTATTTGGCTCCTTAAAATTCAGAATGGTTTCTGGGATGATTCAAATAACTGATGCTTCTTTAAAATGCTTTCTAGATAGGTTTCAACTGATGGCTCTTTTTCCTCTATGTCATTCTCACCATAGTAAGCAGAGGCTCTCAAAAATCATTTCACGGCACTTAGTGCTACACTCAAATTTGAGATGATTCTGTTCAAAAAATTGCCACTGTTGCAACTAAATATTAGGAGAGCCCACTAAGGGCCTTGGATTGTGAGGGTAGAATGGAATCTCTTGAGTCAGATCCTTCTGACAATCTTTCTTAGCTATATCTCTATTCCTGGGTAACAACAAGGGGACCCTTGACAGAGAACATGGAAAAAAGAAAGTATATTGAACATGCCCAGAGGGAAGGGGACATCACTTTACCTAGAACAGTGATTCTCAACCTTTTATCCGTCCCAACCCACCTAAGGCACAGGATACACACCCAGCAATAGCAGCAGAGGGAAACACAATTTTAGCAGGGAAGATTTGAAAAAGACTCTCAAACTGGATCAGCTGGTTGGGAATCTCTGGCTTTAAGAGAGAATTAGTTTATGAGTTAATTATGTGAACGTAAGCCTGAGGGGTGTTTGGTTAGTTGTATATTTTGGTTTAATCCCAGCTATTCATGCAATACCCCTTGCACCTTGCTACCTCCCAAGTGTCCACACAGCACCTGCTGCTGGTGCCCCTGCTGGTGACAACTTGAAGAGCCCAGAAGATAAGAGGGCAAAGGTGCTAAGTCAAAGACTTAATTTGAGAGGAGCACTGTTGGCCTTCTGTATCTGTGGGTTCTGCATCTAATGATTCAACCAACCATAAGTTGAAAATATTAGAGGAAAAAAAAATCCAGCAAAAAATAGCAATACAACAATGAAAAAATATGGGATAACAATTATTTACATAGCATTTACATTGTATTAGGTATTATAAGTAATCTAGAGATGATTTAAAGTATCATCTGCCATCACGGAGGGGGGAAGGGGTTTTATGCAAATACAGTGCCATTTTACATCAGGGACTTGAGTATCTGTACATTTTGGTATCCTTGGGGGTCCTGGAGCCAATCCCCATGGATCCCAAGAATGACTGTTCATAAACGTAGCACTGGAAAATTAAGAATGCTTATTAGAAGTCAGAAATACTGACAGTCCTGTCATTAACATTAAGTCACTAAGTGATAGGAAATGTGTCCCTGGTGGAAGCCTTCCCAGAAATCAAAATTGCTTTTTCACTCATTCATTTACTCACTCAAAAATACTAATATTTACTGAACACTTCCAGGGAGCCAGCCCCTATTCTATGACACCACTATAAGGCCTGATAGGCCTTTTGTTTGAGGAGCTTTTTCTAAGAACTAAAAATCGCCAGATACTTTGAACACACAATGTAATACACTGACAAAGACTCTCTCCTTTGAACTGAACTCCAGGCAGGCTCCTCTAAGTCCTCTGCTTGACTAGGCCTGACCTTCGGCTTCCCTCTCTGTTTTGCAAAATCCAGTGTAAGCAAGAATTCTCCTAAATCAGTTCTGCAAAAACCTCCCACCCTTGGTATCTGACCACTCTTGATATCTTGCCTTCAACAAGAATCCTACCAAGTCAGTTTAGCCAGACACTCGCTTAGTCTTATGTTTCTTCTTAGTAATTTTCCATCAGTGACAGCCACCCTGCACCTTGCTTAAATCTCCACTTGTCCTTGTCGGAGTAGGAGCTAAGCCCAACCCCCCTACTGCAAGACCTCACTGCAGTGGACCCGACACCTATCGCATGCCCCTCTTGAACAAAGTCTGCCTTATCATCTTTAACAGGTGTCTGAATAATTTCTTCTTTAACAACACAATATCGAAACAGTACTAAAACATTCGTGAGTTTCTGTATATAATTGGGTGATGAGTCTCCTCATTTCCCCCTAAGATGTCTTTTGTTGTTGAAAAAATTCACCCTATGAATGGAATCAGTTTCAACAGATGCTATGAAGACGGAAGAAGTTAAATGTTTTAAAGTGCAAAACTACATAGTAAATACGAGTAAATATTAATGCAAACCAATGGAGGACAATTTGACAGCATCTATCAAAGATTAGCATATTTTAATACAATAATTCCAGTTAAAGGACTTCTATAGTTATTCTTGCAAATGTATAAAATTATGCGTGCACTAAGGTATGGAATAAAATATATTTATATGTGGATATAAATAATGATAAATCCCATATAATGGTATGATATGCAAACTTTAGAAAGAATGAGGAATGGCCGTGCGTGGAAGCCTATAATCCCAGCACTTTGGGAGGCTGAGGTGGGAGGATCACTTGAGGCCAGGAATTCAAGACCAGCCTGGGCAACATAGTGAGACCCTGTTTCTACAAAACAAAAAAATAATTAAAAGAAAAAAAAAAGAATGAGAAAGGTCTATTGATTCAAGGTATTGCAGGGTAGCAGAATATGCCACCCCAAAATATGCCATAAGGATTATTTTGAGCTGAAGGCAATTAAGAAAAAGCCAATATAGGAAAAGCTCTCTGACCTCCCCCTACTTGCCTAAATGCAGGACATAAATTTACAAAGGTGTCCCTCCTCCCCTATCTACCAGGAAGGGCAAAAGCTAATCACTGGAGATGAACTTAGACCAGTGTGTCCTGTCTAGAGAATATCAATGAAGTATTTGGAAAAGATGTGAACACACAGTACATCGATGGTTTGAGAAGTTCTGTTCTGGTGATTTTAATTTTGAAAATGAACCACATGGGTGACCTGAGACCAAGCTAAATAATGATAAGCTGAAAGCTGTAGTGGAAGTGAATCCATCTCAACCTGTGGGTGAATTAGCAGCAAGGTTTGATGTTACTTCTTCCAATGATATTGGACCATTTGAAACAAACGGGCAAAGTAAAGAAGTGGATAGATGGGTTCCACATGAATTAAATGAGCATCAGAAGAGAAATGGTCTCAAAGCTTGCCTTTCTTTGCTGTCATGACATAAAGACTAACCATTTCTACACCATATTGTTACATATGATGAAAAATGGATTCTTTTTGACAATCTCAAGTTTTCGGCACAATGGTCAGATAAAGACGAAGTGCAGAAACACATTCCAAAACCGAATATTCCCAAAAAAGCTAATGGTGTCTGTTTGGTGGTCCAGCGCTGGTATTATCCACTACAATGTCATGAAACCTGGTCAATTACAGCAGATGTCTACTGTAATCAACTGGATGAAATGATGAGGATGTTTGCGATTAAGCAGCCGAGATTGATCAATAGAGACAGACCAATCCTCTTGCAAGACAATGCTCAACCACATGTTACACAAACAACACTGCTCAGACTATAGAGGCTGGACTTGGAAACTCCGTGTCATCCACCGTATTCACCAGACCTTGCACCAACTGACTACCACTTCTTCCAGGCTTTGGACCACTTCTTGCAAAATAAATATTCAATTCTCAAATGTTGTGGAAAATGCCTTTCACGATTTCATCACCACTCACTCTCCAGGCTTCTTTGCTGCTGGCATAAACAAGCTACTACTGTTCAGACGGCAAAACTGTGTTGATAGTTCAGGCGCACACTTTGATCAACCGTACTGCTTCTTGTTTGAGATACAGTAAACCTGCGTTCCCCAACAGCGGCCTGGTACGGGTCCACAGCCTATTAGGAAATGAGCTGGGGGGTATCACCGCCTGAGCTCCACACCACCCCGCTGCCACCCACCACACCCCAGCCCCCAACCCTCGGTCTGTGGAAAAATTGTCTTCCATGAAACTGGTCTCTGGTGCCAAAGAGGTCGGGGAGTACTGTCATAAATAAATGATTCGAAATCGGACATTTCCTATTTAATGACCTAATATTACGATTATTGTCTCCACTAGAAAGTAAGCTCCATGAAAGCAGGGATTTTTTTTCTGTTTGAATAACTATTGTATGTCCAATACCTAAAACAGTGTCTGCATATAGTAGGTACTCAATAAACACTGTTGCAAGAATAAATGTACTTTGTTTGCCTTTTGTATTTGTACAAGAGGATGTATTATCATTAAAAGTTAGTAACATATTTCAAAGAAAATTAGGAGCTTTTTTTTGTCAAGAAAATTTTTACTGTTTTTGGCTGGTCCGATGGTAGTGGGTTATCAGAACTTATTAACATTAGTGTCACTACAGGTGGTATACAAGCCCCCACTGCTATATTTGACTGGCTTAAAATATATATATTTATATATATAATAAAATAAATTTAAAAATAAAGAAAAAAGAAAATTTTTGCTGTTCTCTACCACATTTACCAAAATCAGCAATAATGGCTCCCCAGACTTTGTTCTCAGTGGAGGAATGCACAAAGAATCATTTCATTTTTTAAAATAACAGCTTATTTATATACCAGGATTTCTTGTGGGATCCATTTTTGTTTTTCATGTGAGCCCATGCTACTTTATGTGAGTAATTCAATAAACCTAAATATTTAAAAATGTGATATTACTCACACTATATTCTAAGTCTCTTCTGAAGATCAAAACCATATGGGAGGTCAGGCATGGTGGCTCACCCCTGTAATCCTAACACTCTGGGAGACTGAGGCAGGAGGATAGCTTGAAGTAAGGAGTTTGAGACCAGCCTGAGCAAGAGTGAGACCTCTTCTCTACAAAAAAAATAGAAAAAATTAGCTGAGAGTGGGACATGCTCCTGTAGTCTCAGCTACTCAGGAAGCTGAGGCAGGATGATCACTTGAGCCCATGAGTTTGAGGTTACGGTGAGCTATGATGATACCACTGCACGCTAGCCCAGGCGACCGTGCAAGACTCTGTCTCAAAAAAAAAAAAAAAACCCACACCCACAAAATCAAAACACAAAACAAAACATATGGGAAATGGAAATAAGGTAGTTCTAAAGCTATGTCCTAGAATTAAGAAGCACAGGCATCACTTTTTTTTTGTAAAGAGATGCACTCAAAGAAATCCCTTAAACCAGGCCGAAACTGAAAATGGTTCTAAATCATTTTAGCACCAACAACTACAAGGTTGTTTATTACTCCTGTGTGGAGATAATCAGGCTTTTCCTTTGGTAACTAACTTCTTTTGCCTCAAAATAATTATAATGGATACAAGTATAATTAAATGGGGTAGGGAGGGTCCTGAATTTTACCTTGATTGGTAATTAACAGACAGGAATAGAAAAGTCGGCATGTAGATACACTGGGTGAAGGCAAGTCTCTAGATCAATATTAAGACTAGGAGAGTTTGAACTTTCAGGCCCTATACGGAACTAGAACTCACACAAGTGGCCTAAATAACAGAGAATCCAGGGCTTCCAGGAAAGAACTCAAGAGAGAACAAAGAACTTAGCAATGCAAGGCAGGCATCTTTTTGACCCAGAGCCAAGGATTTTAAACTATTAATAGAATTCATTTCATTAGCACATCAACCTGTTATTGGACCACATATATTAGCCAACAGTCAAAGAAAGTCCTATAGGTATCTTTACTTCACTAAAAAATAATATTTATATTTGATACTCTAAATTGCTCACCTAGGCACTATGTTGAATCACAATCTATGTTTTTTAATATACAGAATTGTCTATGTATTAAAAAATTCTATTATATCACTATAAAAGGAAAAGAACTTTTGCTTCTGGCTATGATGGAGTAACTGGTAAAAAACTAACCCCCATACCCAGTAAGCAATTATAAAATTGAACAAAATAGATGAAGCAACTGCTTTCAGACATTGGACAACAAGTATACAGTACTGTGATTCCAGGAAGAAGGGAAAGACAAGACGTGATCCACACGATAGCCTTGATATTTTGCCTGGAAATACTTTCTGGAACATAGGCAGGGAGGGAGAACTCAAACAGAGCACGGCAGTCTCACTGGGCTGTGAGGCAGCAGTCAGAACTCAGGAGTGCCGAGGTGGCTGGAATGTGCAGGGTTCATTACAAAAATAATGAACAGAGACTCAATGGTCTGTGGGAAAATACTAAGAGAGTTTAACCTACATGTAATTAAAAGTCCCAGAAGGAAAAAAGAGAGAAAATGGAGGGAAAAATATTTAAGGAAAATAATGGAATTGGGAAAAAAATCTTTCCAATGAAAAAGGTGACAAATACCCTCAAAGAGTCTACAATGTTATGAAGTAAAATTTCTGCTTTATAAATATGGTAGATTAAAGATGACCACAAATGCTTTGTCATCATCACCATCAATAAGTGGAATGTATTTCCCCTCCTTGTGAATCTCAGCTGGCCCTGTGACCAGAACGCGGCAGAAGTGCTGGTATGTCCCTGTGCTTAGCACACCACTATCAAGCTGCACTCCCCTGCGCAAGCTGCTTAACCTCGCTGACTCTTGACTTTCTCATATGCAGTACAGTGACGTGGAGCTAAATTTGCTGAGATTGTGTCCAGATTTAGAAAAGTCAATGTTCTAAGAGGAGTTATAAGTTGACGCAATACATAAAAATAAATTAAGATGATATGCCTAAGTGTTACCCTTTAATTACTTGGCAGCTCAGCATCTGACTATCTTAGCCAAAATGTGCCTGGACTTTCCAGATCTATTGCTAAGTCAAAATACACTTAAGAATTCGGTTAGAATAATGTTCTTTTTATGGTACAGCTGGCTCTGACCTATAAACTAAAGATTCTATAGTAATAGGGTCCTATAAGCTAAAGAGTATTAGGAAACTAAAGATTATTTAAGACACAGTAGCACATTAGGATACGGTCAAATTCCCTTTTCTTTCACAGTGCTCAGGCTTTTTTTTTTTTTTTTTTTTTTTGGATTTAGGCATTAATAGTGAATAGGCTGTTAAATAAATCTGATGTGGTTAGCACAGAAAATATCTACTGTGATTTTTTAATAAACTTTTATTAGCTGAAAATCTCTTGTCATACCCACAGAGTCCAATACATCTCACTTCCATAGTTCCAAAACTACAAATGCCAGAGAGAACAGATGCCTTGAATTTCATTCTTTTTGGAAACGGTTTCTGGTACCCCCTTCAGTGTGTAAAATATCAAGAGCAGTCCTCACCAACACAAATTTCCAGTGTGCTTCACTGCATAGCGTGAAAACATGAAAAGCCCCAGGCAGCATGATCTGTGCCAAGGCCATATGGCAGGGATTATGATTCGTTAGGAATGAAGATTCAATTTGACAGTCTTTCTTTTTACTGTTAGTCATTTTGGTTTTCCAAGTGATCAGAATTAATAGTCCAAGCCAGGTAGGTTAGTATACAGCATGCTGAACTAATAAAAAGAAAGCCGATCTTGTATATAATTGCAGGCAATGTTCAAATAATTGCATTTAATTATGACTACTAGCAATTATGACTACCAAGGCAATAAGCTGCCTAGAGGCAGAGATCCCAAAGTGACTGCCCAAGCTGATATCAGAAAGGGGCCTAGTTATAGTCACGTATGGTCCATTTAGCAATAGGATTTACATACTATCCACCCATGCCAAAGACACAGCTCTGGCTTGAGAGATCATAACAGACTTCCTAAATGCAAAATGCTGGTCCACCTCATCTAGTCCTCCTGTGGAGAGAGGAAGCCACTCTTAGGGCCAGCAAGAGTCAGATGTCCACACCACTCCCAGTCCCAAGTCTTTGAAACAGGAAGTATCTTTGTCCCACGGCTTTCCTTCACCCAAGCAGAGATCAACAGCATCAGAATTTTGAATTCAGTCTTTAACCTCTTTCATTCAACAATACTGCTGCATACCCCTCATGACTGAATGTCTACCAAGTGCAAAGCACAATGAAAAGTTCTTTGAGAGCTACAAAGAAGAATCAGGCCTTGATACTGCCCTGAAAAGGCTTCTGATCTATTAGGGGATCTAAAACATCTAAACTAAATGATGACAATGCAAGGATAAAAGCGGTCATATGGGTCCCTAGAAAGGTACACAGAGGTCTGTATAAAAACTCCTAGGGGTTCAGAGCTAGATGAGACAAGAGTGAGTAGAGAAGGCTTCATAGAGAGCCCTTTCTCTTCCAATTCTCTGCTTCCCACAGCACTTTAGCTGATAATTTTAACCAGCTTATGGAGAATGGGCAGAAATTGCAAAAGTACAAACTAGGGGGAAAAAGGTTTCCAGGCAGCAAAATGATAAAGCATGGGCAAAGGCATGGAGGTGGGAAGTTGCAGGCCAGGAGCAGCCAGTGGTTCCAACAGTGTGAGGTTCCATTTGTTCTTTAAAGAGGAAGACTGAGAAACAAGACTGGGACCCTAACGGGGCCAGACTTGAATGCCAGCTAGGTAGGTACAGACTTTACTCTGCTAATCATGCAGGGCCAGCAGAGATTTTTAAAAATCAGAAAATCAGAAAAAAAGTCAGAGCCATCATTTTGGAAAATTAGTCTAGCAGGGAAGGAATCGGAGGAGAAAGAGACAAAAAGCATGGAGACTAATTAGGACAGAGCTTTCAGGGTCCCATATGTCATACTTTTCATACCATGCAGCCTCCACTTCCATGCGCCTTATGGAACATCCACATGCTCATTCAGGTGTGATAAAACCATAACTCTCTTCTTGTCCCTCCTATGTCTACTTAGAAGTAGTGTAACAGTAAGTCTGGTTTTTCCTGAGACAGTCATGGTGTATATCTATAGTCCCACTGAAAATACTAATACTCCCCCATGCACTCTCAACAGTATTCTGGTTTGGACAATAAATTATGCATCCACCTTACTTAAAAAATAACTCTGCTCCTCTCACCTCTCTGCAGGTACTCTCCCAGGTATCAGTGAGTCGGAGCCAATCATACCATCTGCAGCCCTCTCCCTCACTCACTGCAGGGCGATTATGTGGTCAGTTTCTCTCCCTCCCCAGGTCACAGATTCTGCTGCCTTGTTCTCCAGCTCCAGATCCATAGGGCAAAAGAGAATGCAGTTCTGATGGAAAAGGAACTGGTTGTCGGGCAGTGGAGGCTGGGCTGGTAGGAAGAGAGTCCAGAGAGGACACGAGGACTCTCCAGCCTGTAGCAGGAGGAGAAGGAGGACAAGGCTCTCCAGCTGTTGATGAGTAAGATTCCAGACCTTTGTGTGTTCTCAGCTGCGAGTGTCAGTTTGTGTGTTACAATGATGAAAGGGTACATGGTATCAGGAAAACAAAAAATGTGGCATGACTGCATGAAAGTAGTGCTAAATTATAGTCATTTACTTGAACTTAAAACATATATGAACCATTTGTCTCTAATTACACTGCTGTCCGAGAACAAATATGTGAATCATGAAAGGTGCCAGACCGTTTTTATTGTAGTTTTATTTGATTATAATAGTAAACTCTCTATGTGTGTTTATAATTATGGTTTGTTACTCATGTGTGGCATGACCGTTTGTTTACAACACTAACTCCTTCTATTATTAATAAATCATCTTATAGGGTAAAAGATCTGGATTTTTCAAATACCTATGAACTTTTATGGGAAGGAAAATGCCAAGCCAACAGGAATGATCTTTAAAAACTAATGTAAATGTGCAAAAAGTGGCACTACATTTCTGGGCGGGTCACAGTTAGTTAATGAAAGAGAACAAACCAGCCATTCACATGAAAGTCAACCTACTGAGTGTTAATCAAAGAAAGGGATCAAAGAGTGATTATTGACACTATCTGGAAGACTTGGGTGCTGGGCAGATTCAAAAAGCATGTGCTTGGGATTCACTTTTAGTAACCCTGAGTTTAGAACACAACTACTACAAATGAATAAAGAACACAAAATATTTGATAAGCGAATAAACTCCACTGTTTCCCCCGACTATGAGCACTTTCAGCACAGTGACCACATCTGAAACTCTGATTGCTTAAACCAGCACCTGGCACATACTAGGTGCTTGGTTATTCACATATTCATTCAACGAACATATTGAGTATTTAATGAATCATCGGTCATTAAATTCATCTCAGTTTAAAATAACTTTCACTCTAGTTTTTTGTTTTTATTTTTATTTTTTTTAGAGACAGGGTCTCACTCTGTTCCCCAGGTTGAAGTGCAGTTATATGATCATAGTTCACTAAAGGCTCAAACTCCTGCGCTCAAGCGATCCTCCTACTTCAGCCTCTGGAGCACCTGGGACTAGAGGTGCATGCCATGTCTGGCTAATTTTTTAAATTCTTTTGCAGAGATGAGGTCTCGCTATGCTGCCCAGGCTGGTCTTGAACACCTTGGCCTCAAGCACTCCTCCCACCTCAGCCTCCCAAAGTGCTGGGATTACAGGCATGAGTCACTATGCTCTCCCTGCCTTCTCACACAGAGCTATGATACCTACTCTAGAGATATCCCTTCTCTAGAGACTTCAGAGAAAGTGTGTCCCTGCCAACACCTTAATTTCAGACTTCTAGCATCCACAACTGCTAGACAATACATTTCTGTTATTTAAGCCACCCAGTTTGTGGTACTTTGTTACAGCAGCTGTAGGAAACTACTATTATACATGGTCACACAGAAAGTCACTATTTCAGGGCCCACTTTCAGGACCATGTTCACTGCTGGCTCCAACGCTTTAATCAGGCTGCCCAAACTGCCCAGTGCTGTTTCCATGATACTGAAAACACTCTAGACAGACAAAAGATTCAGGGTCTTTCATCAGTCTCCATCACTGATCAGGAAGCACCTCAGACAGACACTGTGTCCACACATCATAAGAGCATGGCTTCCTAAAGTGGTCCCCACAAAAAGAGCAGGTCATTGTGTCCTAGAGTTCAGCCATGGATGCTCTTAAATTCAGGTCCTCTCTGCAGGCATCTGAACAGAAGACTTCCAGCTGCATCCCACAGAATATGCTGCCTTTTCATTGGAACAAGTGGAATCACATCCTCCACCTACATCCTGCCACACACATCTCACCTACACTCCTTTGACTGGATTTCCATTGAAAGCCAAACAAAATAGAAGCAGGGAATTTACCAACCTATGGTAGGACTCCAGGATTTGAGGATGTTACTTCTGCAGGTTCCATATTTATTCAGACATCAAATAAACGTTTACTTGGCATCAACGTTGTGTAGGGATCATATAAGGAGGTAAGATGTGTTTAATGGCAAAGAGGAAAGACCTGAATCATGAAACGATGGTATTACTTTTTACAAGTTAATGAGTACTTTCTTTGACTTGAGTTCAGAGGTTTTTTTCCCTCAGCATAATCAAAAAATATCAAAAAAGGAAATATGAATATGTATACATTTAAAATTTTGTAACATACAAAGATTTTCAAAAAAGGACAAACTAGACAAATTTTCACTGCATAAAACAGGACAAGTCAACACTATTTATAACAAATTCCTTCGAAAGATGTGCCTGTACTTTCTGGTCATAAAAATTTGCAGTTTCCTTTTTCCTAATCCATGTATCATTGAGTCAAAATAATTAATTCACACTTCACGTACATATTCCTGGCTAAATGGAGACTTCTAAAAAGTAGGGAATTAATCATCTGGGTGAGATAATCAAAAGGTACTGAATGCATGTGACCCTCTGCTGTTCTCTCACCTGCTGCTGCTTCTGTTTACTGTTTCATGCCACCTCGTCTAAGGAAATCTTATCTGCTCTCCCATACTCAGGATCCCCTGTTTCTGTTCTCATTCTCATAGCCTGATTTAGCTTTTCGTAGCACATGTGAAAATTATGTTAAATACCCCTCTGGCTTCGCGTTCTGCCAGGATCTCGTCAACTGATTGGCTTATCCAGTTAAAACAAGATTTACTATGCCATCCACACAACCATACCAGGTCCGCATCTTGGAGATCTTAGTTTCAAAAAAAATAAGTTCAAGTCTTTCCTGTCTTTAGAAGGCATCACTGACATTTCACCACTTAACTCTCACAACCGCACACTGGCTCCGTGGTCCCACAGCGTATTATTACCTCACCGTACATACTATAGTCACTCAGAGCAGAAGCAACCTCAGTCCAGAGCCAGTGTTCTATCATTGGTCCCACTCCCCACTTCTCTAGTTGCACATCAGCTAAGACAGCAGATCCACGTGCATGCAAAGATGTTCACCCCCAAACTTATACCAAGTGATTCCTATCTATGGCCTTGTGTTAGACAGTGGTATGGTCGAAATGCAAAGAAGGGACATAGGAAGACTGGAGCCAGGGAGATAGAGTTGTTGCTCAACAGCTGGGAGTGTCCACCACTGGCCACCTCTTCTGTATCTCATGGGGGGCAAATGGGGTCCCAATCCCAGATAGAAGCCCTCTCTACACAGACAAGCTCAGCTTCTGGCATTCCATAAATTAATAATTCTCAGGTGAAGAGGCAGAGTGAGAAGGAGGTCTGAGTGGAAGGGAGGCCCCTTAATCACAGAACTTCTTTTTTTAATCACTTTTGGGACTCCAGCAAGAATGTAGTTCTCAGTGATGAAGACATGACTGCCCTCGAAGTCCAGCAGAAGAAACACTGGGGACCAGGATGAGAGCAGTTTATATCTCAGGTTGTGATCTTGCAGGTGGGATGGCTGGATTACTGCAGAGGGAGGGTTGCTAGATATAAGACAGGAAAGAAAAGAGGCTGTGCATGCTCACCACTTAACATCATTCTTGTATCCCAAGTGAGTGATAGGAAAGCATTATTGGGGGCTCTCTAAAAAGACAAAATTCTGTTGCCTGAAGAAAGTAGCATGTTTTTCAAGGATAGTGGAAACAGAAGGGTACTTGCACTGAGAGTTATCCTAGTACCCACTGATTTCCTCATGTATTTCTGTTTTGCAAGTTATGCAGCTTTAAGTCAACCTCCTTTCTCCTGTGCCCTGTATTTTTGCTCTTTCTGTCATTTCTTCTTCTTAATATTCCAAGATTCCTTCTTTTCTCATTTCCTTTCTGTTTCAGGAACTTCTTTTAGGAATTCCTTTTAAGGTAGGACTGCTAGTGACAAATTCTCTTAGTTTTCCTTCACTAGGAACAATTTGATTTCCCCTTATTCCTGGGGGATCCTTTTTCTGGGTATAGAATTCTTTGTTGACAATTCTTTTCTTTCCACACTTGAAAATCATTGTTCCACTTTCTTCTGGGCTCCATGACTTCTGATGAGAACTCCACTGTGATTCTGTTTGTTTTTCCCTTATAAGATGTAATTTCTCTATTGCTGATTTTAAGTATCTTTCTTTGTGTTCAGTTTTTAGAAGTTTGATTATGTGTGGATTACATATGGATTTCTTTCAGTTTTCATATTTAGGGTTCTCTCAGCTTCTTAAAGTTTATTTCTTTTGCCAAATTTGGCAAAAATTTTCAGCTATTATTTTTTTAAATACTTTTTTCAGCACCACCCTCTTTCTTCTCTTTTTCCAGGATCCCAAAGACATGAATGTTAGATCTTTTGTTACAGTGCCATCTGCCCCTAAGGCTCTATTAATATTTTTTCAGTTCATTTTCTCTCTATTATTCAAATTGGGTAATTTCTATTGTTCTATCTTCAAGTTCACTGATTCTCTCCTCTGTCCTCTCCATTGTTACTGAGCCATCCACTGATTTTTTTAAATTTCAGTGGTTTCATTTTTCAATTCTAAAATTTCCATTCTATTCTTCGTTTCTTATATTTCTTTGCTAGGGCTTTCTATTTGTTTGCTTAAAAATTCTGTTTTATCATATGTTCCAAGGATGTTAGCAATTGCTCACTAAAGTACTTTCATGGTGACTGCTTTAAAATTTAGGAGGGAAGAGCTGCTTCATTACAGCTAGGCAAGGGTGGAAAATTAAGCTCCTCACCTGGTCTTTGCTGATGGGGGTGGAGATAAGTCTGTAGTTTTTTCTGTGGTGTTTGGCTAGACTATAGCAGTTATTGTCTAAAAGTTTTCCATTTCTCTAGGCTTCCCCTTTCCTTGTCCTATGGCTAGAGAGAGCAGGCTTTTCTTGGAGCATTTTTTTTTTGTCTGTGCCCGTTTGTATTTCTGAGTTGCTATCTACTCCAGCACCCAGCCTGGGATATATCAGGCAAAAAGAAAACTCAATGAACTCACCACTGTGTCCTTCAGATAGAGAGGTCCAAAGCCAGTCAGCCTTTTTCTCTCCACCTTTCAGAATCTTTTTCTGTTTGTTTTATATACAATTATCCAGGGTTTACACTTAGCAGGAGGAATAGGGAGAATCAAGTCCACTCCATCTTGTCCAAAACCAGCAATCTACAGTTGTCTTTTTGGCAGCAGTTTTGCTTAGGTAAACTGGGTAGTTACAATCTCACAACTGCTATATATATCAAAAGCAAGTATGCACAACCTAGAAACTCATTTACAGAGGCACATTATCTCCTAAAAGGATATGTTTCCAGGGACATGGTAACCAATGAGCCATATGTTGTTTATTTGTTAATCACTTGCCAACTCTGGCTTTATTGATAATATCACTTCTGAGTTTCACAGCAGCTCGCATGCCTCAGCTGTGATAGTTTGCTTCCTTGCTGTTCAGTGTTTATCACAGTGAAGTTGACTCCCTGTACTTTTCCCCATCTGTTATGGAGAAATAACACCCTATGATTTCATAATTGCATCAGTGTTATTCTCCCTTTTGCCCTCTGCACCTCTTTACCTTGATTTTTCATCTTTCTTTACCTGGACTTTCCCATTTACTTGTCTTCTAGCTGGATGATCTCATTCTAGTGTAAGTCACAGGCTATGCATTTGCCCTGCACCTTGTATGTAAGATCTTTTATTTTTGTGTGTAGTATTGCCAGCTTCCTCACAACAACATTCAAAGACCTGGCACAGAGTCTTTAACCAGTCTAACTGCCAACCAGGCTGGGAAAGTAGACCTGTTAGCCTATCACCTGTAAGATATAAAACTTCAAATGAAAACCCAGATTATGGTCTTTCTTCTCCCTGATGTTTTGTCAACATGACACAATCTATCTGAAGACATCTTCATTTGCCTTTCAAGACACATTCCCCATTCCCTTTATTTTCTTCCTACCTCACTGGTCACTCTTATGCAACTTCTTCTGCTAGTTACTCCCCTTCCTCCTGAACTCCTCTCTTTCAACACTCACTTCCTTGGTGTTCTCCTATCTCATGGCTTTAAATACCATCTGTGTATTAATAATTCCCAAATTTATATCTCCAGCTCAGGCTTCTCTCCCAAATTCTAGAGTTATATATCCAATTTCCTACTTGACTCACTTAACTGAATGTCTAATAGACATCTCAAACTCAACACGTCCAAAACTGAACTCCTTCACTTTTTCTCCAAGCATGCGTAGTCTATGGCCTTCTGCATCACAACAGATAGCCCCACGATCCTTCCAGTGACCCAGTCCAAAACCCATAGAGTTATCCTTGATCACTCTTTTTCACACATTCCCACATTCAATTCATGAGCAAATCCTATTGGTTCTACCTCCAAAATGTATTCTACTGCTTCTTACCATCTTCACTGCTGTCACCCTCATCCAAGCCATCATCCTCTTTCACCTAGATTACTGCAATAGCTTCGTAATAGGTCTCCCTGCTTCCACCCTGTCCCCTCCCCCCAGCATCTTAACATGGCAGTCAGATGATCTTTTAAAAAAGTCAGGTTATGTCATTGCTCTGCTGCAAACCCTTCATGGCTACCTGTTTCACTTAGAGTAAAAGCCAAGGCCCTTGTAACGGCTGTCAAGTCCCTACATGATCTGCCCTCATTCTCTGACTTCCTCTCCTACTCTCTTCCTTGCTTGCTCTAGCTACAATAGCCTCCTACTGCCCCCCAAACAATCTACATACATGCACCCACACCAAAGCCTTTGCACTGGCTGTTCCCGTTGCTGGAAATTCTTACCCTAAACATATGCTTGGTTAAACTTCCTCACCTCTTTGCTTAAATCACTTTCTCAACGAACCCTGTTCTGACCATCCCATTTAATATTTTAATCTTCACCACTCCCACCGGTAATCCCAATCTCTTACTAGGATCTACTTGTTTTTCTGTTTTTTTCCTTCCATGATACATATCGTCAAACAGAACATGTAATTTATTTGTTCATTATGTTTATTGCTTATTATATATTTCCTCTGTTAGAATTTAAACTCTGTGAGAGTATGGATCTTCTGTTTTGCTCAATGATAAATTTTAAGCACTTAGAAGGTGTTTCATAGGCACTCAGCAAATGTTTGCTGAATGTAGGAATTAATCTCAGTACAGTAATGCTTCAACTATTCAGAAGATATTTATTTGGAAAGCTCAGTTATTTAAAAAAAAAATCATAAGAGTGAGATCATGTAGCAAGTAAGTTTAAAACGATTTGTGAAAGCAAAAATCAAGGCCCCAAATACGAAAAACTCTGAAATTCGTACATATTACTCAGAGGAGAAATATCCAGGGGGTAAAATACATGCATTCATATTATACATACAACTTCAATAAATTGGTTACCTGGATTCTCAATCCAAAGGATTAGAAGCAATATACTATGTTTGTACAAGGGAAGGAGACAGGACAGAAACCTAGAGGGCAGCCAGCAAGGGAAGAGACAGATTAAGTCAAAACAGATATAATAACAACAACAAAAAGTAACACTGGTGCCATTTGGTGTTGAAACAAATAATTCACATTCTTCAAAATCACAATATTATAACACAGGATACTAATTTATGTTCAATATACTGAGCCTCAACAATAAGTAAAAGATAAATGATATTCAGCATGCTTAATAAAAGCAATCATATTAAATACCATTTAAGTATTTCTGCCAGAATTATTAAATAATGCCAAGTCTGGAGGATTGATTGGGATAAACTTGTACAAAATTAACCTCTCTATGATACTGGATAACCGAAGACTCACTGTAAATAGCTGTACTGTTTGGCTTTCAGCACTTGTTTATTGTTGCAGTATCTACAAATTAACCTTGTGTCCTGAAACAGAGCACATTCCAATGAACTTTAAGATTTCAATAGGTTTTCAGAATTCAAGGTAAACTAAGGTTCTTATAATTTCTAAACCATGTATAGAAAATTCTTAATTGGCAAAAATGCTTGGGGAGCGGTATGTCCAAGGTAGGTACATTAGGATTAGGATTAGGATAAGGTTAGAAGGCGCAAATCTTGACAATGTGACTTGAAAGAGCCACCAGGCAGATATTCTTCTTATGTGAATTTCACGCTCATTTCTTTTGAGTTAAGGCTTTCACATCCCTAGGAATCCTTTATTTGAAATATAATCATTTCTGCAAGGGCCAGCACATTACTCTTTAACTCATTCACTCAGGTTGCTTTATTAATGGTTAGGAAATGTGGGACTGCTGGGCTCTGAACAATTAGATGCAAGACAGAAAAGCAGAGTAAGGTGTGGTGCCCTGCCATCCTGTGTCTGCCTCCAAGTGTGGGGCCCAAGGTGTATCTGTCCTACTTTTATCTATTCAAGAGATTGGCTTACAAGAGGGATACAAGACAGGGCTGAGGGAAGAAGTCAACCCAAGGAGTCTGAACAGAAACAGAGACTAGACATAATCAATTAGGGATACCTGGGCAGATCGAGTGGGTTGAAAATGACTCCTGGAAGCTCAACAACAGTCAGGAGGGCAGTGTGACAGCTGAGAATTGGAGGTGACTGTCATCCTGTCAATGCCAGGACACTCAAGGTATCCAAAGGGGGTGCAGGGAGACCAAGCCGAGTGTAGTGAGGGAGGAGAGGGCTGCAGGAGAGGGGACAGGAGCACACTGGGCATTTTGCTTAAGGTCATCCCTAAATTCAGAATTAAGGCCAGCCTTCATTGGTGTTAAAAATCTTTCTAAAGAAAGAATAACTAACCTTCCTGTCTTAGTAAATACTAACTACTGAACAATATTTAACACTTAATAAGTTATCGACAGAGTACTACAGAAACAGATGAGACATTTCAAGTGAGGTGGGATCTATCTCCTAAGATATATACATGAATCATTCCTTTTTAAAAAAAAAACAATAGTTGTTATTGATAGGAGAGGAGTAGGCAAGGCTACAAAAACATAGCAAGAAGGAGCCTTGTAGTAATTGACCAATTCTGCAACTTGATTATGGTGATAATAACATGAATCTACACAAGTGATAAAATTACATAGAACTACACACACACACAAACACACACACATATATACACACACAGTTGAGTTCATATAAAACTGGTAAAACCTGAATAAACTCTGTGGATTATACTAATGTCAATTCCCTGGTTTTGACATTGCACTATAGTATACTTATGTAAGATGTTACCATTGGGGACAAAGGTTACATGGGACCTCCCTGTACATGTTTTTGCAATTTCCTGTAAATCTATAATTATTTAAAAATAATTTTTTGGCTGGACCCAATGGCTCACACCTGTAATCCTAGCACTCTGGGAGGCTGAGGTGGGAGGATTGCTTAAGCTCAGGAGTTCGAGACTAACCTGAGCAACAGTGAGACCCCATCTATACTAAAAATAGAAAAAAAATTAGCCCAGCCTCTAGTCCCAGCTACTCAGGAGGCTGAGGCAGGAGGACTGCTTGAGCCCAGGAGTTCGAGTTTGCTGTGAACTAGGCTGACACCACAGCACTCTAGCCCAGGCAACAGTGCAAGACTCTGTCTCTAAATAATAATAATAAGAAAATAAAAATAATTTTTCCCATTTATTTATTTATTACTTTTTGAGACAGGGTCTCAATATCACATTTTCTTTATTTAATTCTCTATTGATGGACACTTAGTTTGATTCCATGTCTTTGTTATTGTGAATAGTGCTGCGATGAATATACTAGGGCAAGTATCTTTTTTGTTCATTGATTTCTTTTCTTTTGGGTAGATACCCAGAAGTGGGATTGTTGGATCATACAGTAGTTCTATTTTTAGTTCTTTGTGAAATCTCCACATTGTTTCCCAAACAGGTTGCACTAATTTACATTCCTATCAACAGTGAGTAAGAGTTCCTTTTTCTCCACATCCTCACCAACATGTTATTTTATTGTCTTTTTAATAATAGCCATTCTGATTGGTGTAAGGTGATATCTAATTGTGGTTTTAATTTGCATTTCTCTGATGATTAGTGATGTTGAACACTTTGTCATATGCTTGCTGGCCATTTGCCTTCTTTTGAAAAATTTCTATTCATGTCCTTAGCCCACTTTTTAACAGGATTGTTTTGTGTTGTTGTTAAGTTGTTTGAGTCGTAAATTCTGGATATTAGTCCCCTGTCAGATGTATAGTTTGCAGATTATTTTCTCCCATTCTGTAGACTGTCTGTTTCACTCTGTTGATTATTTCTTTTATTGTGCAGAGCTCTAAAGTTTAAGTTCCTTTTGTCTATTTTTGTCTTTGTTGCCTGTGCTTTTGAGTCATGAATTCTTTGCCTAGACTAATGTTCAGAAGAGTTTTCCCTAGGTTTTCTTCTAGTATTTTTCTAGTTTCAGGTCTTACATTCAAGTCTTCAATCCATTTTGAGTTGATTTTAAAAATAAAAACATTTTTAAAAAATAATTTTAAAATGGTTATTAGTTCAATTTGTGTTATTTTCCTATTTTAAAAAAAGCTCATAAAATCTAAAGGGGTTGAATTTAGTAAGGTTTTAATTATTATCACTAAACTGTTCCTCTTTGGTCATTTAACCTTAACAGAAGGGACTAACGTCAGACTTTTATGAGTCCTGAGTAAAAAGAGTTTCTGCACTGGGAGCAGTAGAGTATGAAACTCAGCTTCTAGTCCAAAGTCTGCTTTCGCCACCACATTGCTGCCTGGTGTTGGCAAGCACATCCCAGAGGGTTCCCCAGTGTTCTACAGCTACATATTGTCTTGTCTTTATAGTGATGTCCAGGGCTCTGAGGATTTAAAAATATTAAACTTGATATTTCCCCAATTTTTTCTGAATAGTCTTTTTTTCCTTTCGCTATCTACTAATATTCCAAGGAACATACTTGAAACACTGTTAAAGAGGAAAGGAATTAGGGTTTCAGTCCCACCGTGGTCCCTAGCACTTACCAGCTGTGTAAACATGGACAAGTAATTTAACTTTTTCAAACCTCAATTTCCTTATTTATAAAATACGAATAATAGCAGCTGTCTTACTGCCTTTATGAAAAGTAATTTGAAGATATGTATCAAATATCCTAACTCTCTTCACACACATTAACTAATTTTAGTTCTATGGATATCTCTCTATCATATGGAAGTAATCTAAAACATTAGAAAACTTAATATAAAAGGTTATTGTATTATTTATAATAGCAACAATCATTTTCAAATGTCTTAATTGTCCAACAATAAGGATAAACTTCAGCCATATGATCCAATGATTTTAGCCAATAAAAATTACACTTATAAAGAATTATTAATAAGCTAGGAAATGATCATCCTACACTGTTCATTTTAAAAGGCAGAAAGTCATAAAGTACAAGCTCAAACATGCTAAAAAATACACACAAAATGCTGCAGAAAAATACACTAAAATTTTATGAACAGTTATTCCTGCCAATAGGATTTTTAGAAATAAATTAATAATTACAAGCCAAAAATTCTTTGATTTGGCCCACAGTTTAATTGAACATAGTTTAAATCATAGTCTGTAACCTTTTATAATCTCCTATCATTTTCTTTCTGGGAAGAAGAAAGACACGTCAACACATGTCAGTTGGTAACATTCTCAGAAAGTAGCCAAGCTGGCTGGTGGGGAAGGGGAGACTGCTGGCTCTCAGGGGCAATCCAGCAGCAACCTCACAAACCTAAAGAAGAGGGACGGATGTGGTGGTAGCAATTGTGCTGTCTCAGATACATGTTTTAGCATCTAAACATTGGGCCTTTGAAAAAAAATGTTTTCCTTTTCTCCTATAATTTCCCTTATTACTAATTTTTCATTTTTTAAATCTTTTTTTAATCCCTTCACTATCAATCCTACAAGATAAAAGTCCCATCAAGGAAGTTTCTCCTATAAAATTCTATAAATATGTAGAATTCAGCACATAAAGTCAATTGTATACCTGTGTTGCTTGTTCCAATTCAAAAGAAATAGATTCAAATGCTATTCTATTTGTAGAGGCATATTTATGTGGCAGAATTTGACTACAAACTTCTTCATAGGCAGATAAAAGTCAATAGTAGGTGAATAAATACAAGAAAATCAAGGTTAGTTCAACTAATGGAAAGAAAAAAGCTCCCTTTTAGATAATTTTCCAGCATTTTTTAAATCATTCCATTCTGTTGTTTTTATTTTATCATTTTTCACTCGCCCCTCTCACAAACTCTTTCCCTAAAAGTGATGCATAAATTATACATATTTTTTAATTATTTCAATTTTGCAATTTGACCGCTTTATGATTATCTTTCAGATAATCCCAAACAACACCAGGATTAAGTAATATCCACTTTTGATTTCTGTAAGCTCCTCCAAGGAGCTACATCATCACTCATTGCTCCTGTGGATATTTAGGGTTAGGACTTTTAATCATAGAGAAAAAAATATATATTAATCATCTGAACACAAAGAGTTTTTTAAAATTAGATTTACTTTGACATCCATAACCTACTGAATGCTGAATTCTAAAATGAACCTCTAAAGTTGTTAAGATAAATATCCAATGAAGTGCTGAAAAGGTGGGAAGCAAAGCAATAGAGATAATGTAAAATCCAATAGAGGGAAAGATAAGGTGCATTCACAAGCTGATAAGGTAGAGCTACAGCACCAGAAGATGAAAGAGCACAAGAAAATTACATTCTATTCCCATTCAACCAGTTGGGCAACCAAGTTTGGCTATGTCTTTTTTTTTTTTTTTGAGACACAGTCTTGGTCTGTTGCCCCAGGTAGAGTGGAATGGTGTCATCATAGCTCACTGCAACCTCAAACTCCTGGGCTCAAGCGATCCTCCTGCCTCAGCCTTACACAGGCATACACCATGATGCCCAGCTAATTTTTCTATTTTTAGTAGAGATGGGATCTCACTCTTCCTCAGGCTGGTTTTGAACTCCTGAGCTCAAGCGATCCTCCTGCCTCAGCCTCTCAGAGTGCCAGGATTACAGGTGTGAGCCACCACACCCAGCCTTAGTTTGGCTATGTCTTAGCCAAACCACCTTAGTATATGGTTCCCACAGTATTCTCTGTATCTGCACTTTTTTGTACCAATAGAGAGCTCTCTGATTTATGATCTGATGATCTAGGTTATTAAACAGGGACTCCTGGTCTAAGTTTTTGTATTATTTTAGGTAAATAAAATGTACAACCTAGCTGCTCACTAGATAGTTCTAACTCTACAACTTAAATCTTCGCATACTATCAGGAAATATTTATAAGTCTGATGTACACGTGATGCCCTAACATCATAACACAGACTTACTATGCTCAAGTTGCCTTTAATTTTTGACAAGAAAAAAAATTAAAACATATTGCTGCATCCCTTAATTAGTCTATGAAGAAAATATGATAAGAATTCAATACAAAAACATATCATCAAAAGGCAGATGGTAGAATGATAGAAAAGTTGTTTAAGACAGCAAACAAATCCTATAAATGAGAAATTTTGGGGATTTCTAAGTATCCAGGACCATTTTCTCACTCTAGCACATTTGCCTGAGAGACCTATGAGAACACTGATCCCACAGAGACACCAGACAAATTCATCATTGACAAAACTCAACAGGCTCAATATGAATACTTAAAGTCCATCAGACCATACCACCATGCTGCAGGTGTCAGCATCTGCAATCCAACACACACACACAGTGTCTTTATGACTTCATTTAGTAAAGCCTGGATTGCACTGACTTGAATTCAAGCTAGGCGACCTCTTGGTTCATTCAAGGTCTTTGACCAAATGTTACTTCTGCAAAGACCTCTCTGACCACCCTCTCTAAAATAGCCCTGCTCCTCAGCCTCTTCCCCTTTCTCTGCTTTATCTTCCTTCATTGCTTTTCTCTCTACCTACACAGCAGTATAGTTTTGTCTCTACTTGTTTGCTGTTCCTCTGCCCCCATCCTCTTACCTTTGGCTTCCTAGTATTTATTGCTTTGCTATCCATAACCTATTGAATGTTGAATTCTAAAATGAACTTCTCAAAGTCTCATCTGCTTTGCTCACCACTGTATTCCTTACCACTGGGAACAGTATCCAGTACATACTAGGTACTCAATAAATACTTTTTTGAAGACTGGCTGACTGAATGCCTGCCCAACTTGTATTTCAATTCATGAACTCAGAGGCCTTGTCAGCTTTTCTTACTAACACATGCCCAGCAAAAGTGTCTGGCACATGGTAAGCAGAGAATTAAACCTCCAAATGAATGTGCGAATGAGCAGTAGGGAAGTGGATGGCTACGATCAGATGCTTTTCCTACAAGACATTTGGGCTGGAGAAGGTGGAAGAGAGGATGAGGCAGGGAGGACGCGGCGGGAGAGGAGTGGCAAAGGGAGTGGCAAGGGGCACTGAAGATAGAACTTCCTCATATCCCAAGTGTGTTTGAAGAGTTGACAAAGAAAACACATAAGATTCAAGAACCCAGTTTTGCCTGTAACATGTTCAATAAATAGCCAATGACTGCACAGTAAAGGAAATAATCAACAGAGTGAAAATGCAACATACAAAATGAAAATATATGCAAACTCTATATCTGATAAGGGGTTAATATCGAAAATACATAAGGAACTCATACAACTCAACAGCAAAAAAAAAAAAAAAAAAAAAAAGCCAATTTAAAAAAAATGGGCAAAGGACCTGAATAGACATTTTTCCAAAGAAGACATAACCTCGTAACTGTTAGAATGGTATTATCAAAAAGACAAAATAAATAAGTAAGTTGTCAGTGAGGACATGGAGGAAAAAAAACCCTTGTGCACTGCTGGTAAGAATGTAAATTGGTACAGCCATTATGGAAAACAAAATATAGAGGTTCCTCAAAATTAAAAATAGAACTACCAGCTGGGCACGGTGGCTCACACCTGTAACCCTAGCACCCCGGGAGGCTGGGGTGGGAGAATCACTCAAGGTCAGGAGTTCAAGACAAGCCCAATCAAGAGCAAGATCCCATCTCTATAAAATATAGAAAATTATCTGGGTATGGTGGCACACAATTTGTAGTCCCAGCTACTCGGGAGGCTGAGGCAGAAGGATTGCTTCAGCCCAGGGGTTTGAGGTTGCAGTGAACTATGATGACACCACGGCACTCTACCCAAGGTTACAGAGTGAGACTCTGTCTCAAAAAAAAAAAAAATAGAACTACCTTATGATCTAGCAATTTCACTTCTGGGTATATATCCAAGGGAAATGAGTATCGTGAAGAGATATCTGCATTCCCATGTTCACTGCAGCTTTATTCACAATAACCAAGATATGGAAACAACCTAAATGTCTGCTGACAGATGAATGGATAAAGAAAATGTCACACACATACACATAATGAAATATTATTTAGTCTCAAAAAGGAAGGAAACCCTGACATTGATAACAACATGGATGAATCTGGAGGACATTATGCTAAGTGAAATAATCCAGGCACAGAAAGACAAAGACTGCATGATCTTACCTACATGTAAAATCTAAAATAGTCAAACTCACAGAAGCAGAGATAGAATGGCGGGTGCCAGGGGCTGAGGGAGGAGGAAATGGGGAGATGTTGGTCAAGGGGTACAAAGTTTCAGTTATGATGGATGAATAAATTCTGAAGCTCTAATGCACAACAAAGTGAATATAGTTAACAATACTGTATTGCATACCTGAAATTGCTAATAGGGTAGATCTTAAGTGTTCCCACTACACACATACACATAAAAGGTATTAATAACAACATGAGGTGATGAATATGTTAATTAGCTTGATTGTGACAATTATTTCACAATGTATACATATATCAAAGCATCAAGTCCTACATCTTAAATATACATAATTTTTATTTGTCAATTATACCTCAGTAAAGATGAAAAAATCAATAGTTAGAAGAATAAAGCTGATCAAACACCGGGAAGACATTAATGTCTTCATTTGGGTTTTAAATAGAATTGAAATGTCACATAATATCAAGAATCAGATTATTAAATTGTGAGTAATGTCTGCTTCCCATCAAAGGCTTTTTCTATTTGTTTTCAACATCTGAACTATCAAGCCTTTAGATAGAGACCTTATCAAGGTCTTTAAAAATTATTTCTCCATTTAATTAAAAAAACAGAGAGGTTCTTGGCCAGGTGCAGTGGCTCATGCCTATAATCCTTGCATTCTGGGAGGCCGAGGCGGGCAGATCGCTCAAGGTCAGGAGTTCGAAACCAGCCTGAGCAAGAGAGAGACCCTGTCTCTACTATAAACAGAAAGAAATTAATTGGCCAACTAAAAATATATACAAAAAATTAGC
>CAUYRT010033960.1:0-11804 GCA_963574885.1 Lepilemur ruficaudatus
AGAAAGAAAGAAAGAAAGAAAGAAAGGAAGGAAGGAAGGAAGGAAGGAAGGAAGGAAGGAAGGAAGGAAGGAAGGAAGGAAGGAAGGAAGGAAAGAAAGAAAGAAAGAAAGAAAGAAAGAAAGAAAGAAAGAAAGAAAGAAAGAAAGAAAAGAAAGAAAAGAAAGATCAGGCATAATTAGAAGGTTGGAACTTTAAGCTCCACCCCCCAACTTCTGGGGAAGGGACGAGGGCTGGGGGAGATTGAGTTGATTGCCAATGGCCAAGGATTTAATCAATCATGCCTACATCATGAAACCTCCATTAAAAACCCCTAAATGATGGGATTTGGACAGCTTGTGGGTTGGCGAGCACATCAAGGTTCTGGGAGGGTGGCGTGAAGCTCTGTGCCCCTCCCTCATGCATCGCCCTACACATCTCTTCCATTTGATGGTTCCTAAGCTGCCTTTATACCTTTATTACCCTTTATAATAAATAGGTAATAGTAAGTAAAGCACTTTCCTGAGCTTTGTGAGTCATTCTAGCAAATTGTCAAAACTTGGAAAGGGGAGGCGAGAATCCCCAAATTTGTACCTAAGTCAGGCAGAAAAGTGGGTCACCTGGGGCCCAACATTGAGCAGACTGATCTGAAGTGAGGGTAACCTTGTGGGACTGAGCGCTTGAATCTGGGGAGTCTCTTGCTAACTCCAAGTAGTTTGTGTCAGAATTGAACTGAATTGTAGAACACTTCATTGGTGTGGAAGAATCAGAGCATCGGAAAGTTGACATGGAAAAGACAGCATGTATTTGATGTCAGGAGAAGGAAAAAAAAGTCTCATTTGGTGTCAGAAGTACAGTGAGTAAAAATAGCTCAAAAGGGTAGATTCTCACCAAAAGATGGCTTATCTTACCAGATTTTTGTTTTGCAGTTAGAAGCTCTGGAACTTCCTTAGGCCATTCCTTAGAACAAGCCTGAGAGTGGCCGGGTTAAACGGCACAGATGCGTGAGCTTGGAAGTGAAAACAGATCCCAGTTGTTCGGGAGAAATACAGAGTATGCTATGCAGGAGTCTTCTGAGACAAAATAAACGTCTATGTAGGAGGTAGTTGAGTCATTCCAAGAGCCGGGTAGAAAGTAGTAGAAAAGGATTTATCAGAAAGATTAATAGCCTGAAGTTTATGAGCATAGACAGCAGGTTGGCATGAGGCAAGTGCTTCAGCAGTAGGCAAGAAGCAGCCATTTGGATCATGCAAAACCTCAGTCCTGGGAGTAGGGAGAGGGTGAGCCATCAGGCCACAACAAGGCCTAAGCCTGCAGAGACCATGCAGGTGGTGGGCTCCCAAGACGTCTTCTACCACTGAAGTATCACTGCAATTGGGGTTCTCGGATGACGGGCTTTTAGACATGCAATGCCCAATTATAAAGACAAGGTAGGCATCACACTTTGCACAAGGGAAACTTGATGCTGAGCCTCAGAATTTTGGACTAATGCTCTTTGACAGCCTCTTTCCTATAGTCAGGGTTCAACTGAGAGCTTAGCAGTACTGACCTGCAGGCTGAGCCAAGGGTCCCACATGGAAGAATAAGATGTCTGTGAACAAGGTATGATGGGATGTCTTGACAATTATCTTGATCAGAAAGTTTCTAAGGGCCACTATCATGTATGTAGAATAATTAGGAAGGACAGATATGTATTCTTATTGAACGTGTATGAAATTTTCAATGACTTTGTTCTGCATATATTTCTTCAACTACTTGTTATCTTAATGGAAAACGGTTTAATTTCTACTCTGTGCAATGAAGTGTTTGAGGAGCTGGGAAGATACAGCTGTATAGTGTTCTCCTCTAGTTAAAGCTATAAAATACATATGGAAATAAAGACAATTACAAATACTGGAACTTAAAACTAAGTTTCAAACATAAGATCCAGACAGGAAGTCTTATTAGAATTCTAAAGGAAGAAAAACCCTTTTGAAATTTGATTAGCATGTGAAGAGAAGACCTAAGAAGTTAACCTGTGTTTCAAAGAAGCAGTTGGAGCTTAAAGGTTAAGGGAGATTTTGGGGTTAAAGACAGAGGATAGAACTGCTATGGGTTGAATTTTGTTCCCCATCCCCAAATTCATTTATTAAAGTCCTAACCCCTAGTATCTCGGAATGTGATTATTTGGAAACAGCGGTATTACGGAAGCAATGAGTTTAGATGAAGTCATACTGGAGTAGGGTGGGCTCCTAATCCAATATGACTAGTGTTCTTATAAAAGGAGAAATTTGGGTACACACGCACAGGGAGGATGCATGTGAAGACTGGAGTCATGTTGCCAGGCGCCAAGGAACTTCCAGAAGCTAGGAGAGAAGTCTGGAACAGATCCTTCTCTAGCACTTTCAGTGGGCACATGGCCCAGTCAACACTTTGATCTTGAACTTCTAGACTTCGGAACTATGAAACAATAAATGTTTGTTGTTAAAGCCACTCAATTTGTGGTACTTTGTTATGGCAGCACTAAGAAACTAACACAATGACCAAAAATGCAGAGGCAAGAGTGCACAGGGCAGATCCTAGGGAATGCTAAACATGTAAATGCTATCAATGTCTAACACTTTCTGGATGCTTATCATCGACTTCATGTGCATTTTTAAAATGTAATCCTTATAATTACTCTAAATTAAATGCTGTTATTTGATGGATAAGAAATAGAGATGCAGAGAAGTTAAGGAAATTGCCAAGGGTCACACAGCTAGGAAAGCACAGAGATTGGTAAAAGAGACACCGAAAGAGCTGAGGAGTTGACACAGACAAGGGTGGTGCTGTTCTGTCTCAATCACTGGTTCATCTCTTTGTACCAAGCACAAAATTACAGACTAGCAAAGATACTCTACTGAGGAAAATAGAGCCACCATGCTTTATTTCTGGAAGAGACCATCAGAAATGGTCCTTTAGTTCTCTCATTTTAGCAATGGGGAATTAATATCCAAAAAGGGTAAAAAAAAAAAAATTGTATAGGGCCAAACAGCTTATGTGGAGTTATCACTAGGGACCAAGCCCTGTGACTCTCAGTCTAGTAACTCTTCACTATCGCACCTACCTTTATAAATAACACTGACCAGGGACTCTGGGCCATGTGCACCTGCTCCTTACTTTTAAAGGGAGAAGAGCAGAGTTCCCCAAGCTGGCACCCACCCTGGTCCAAGAAGAGGGTTTCTGATCAGAAACCTGCCCTGGGTTTGGACTCTTTCTATGTTTAAACAAAAGGAAAAATGGTACCTCTCCTCTGAATTGACACATTGCTCTTTCACAGAGTGCGCGAAGTGCTCCCATTTGGGCCTGACTTGGTAAATATTTACCTTGAACTATCACAGGCCTGAAATGTCGGCTGTCCAAAGCAGCTGAATGGTGACCTTGGACATTTGGAATCTGGAACCTGTGAGGAATAGAAATAGAGTCTTGCATGCTGTCAGAGTCTCTGGTCTGCCAAGGGAAAATGTATTTTATACAGCCACAAACTTGACCTCTGAGAGCCTTAAAAGGCCTCTCGTACTCAAAGGTGCATTACTAGGCCTTACACTAATTCATCACGATGGCTAAAGTGCTCTGTGCAAACCACGGGAGAGCTGAACCCCCTGGGCATTCAGGAGTCAGCATTGATTGCTCTGAGTTTAGCATAGGGAACATAGGGGAATGGCTATTTGCATGTTGTTTGCAATAAAGCTTAGAAACAGTTCCAGATGTCCCCATTGAAACCTTCTCCCCAAAAGTTTCTCCAAGGTTGGGACTCAGCACAGCCCAATCTGATAGAAGTTTCATCCAGCCTCTCTCTTCCTGCACTGAACCAGAGTTTGCAGGTTGCAACAGGAATCCTCGAGACAAATTTTATTCTGAACAGGCTGGACATGATTTATTAATTCACTTTTGAAATAACAATTGCAGTTGGGAGGGATCAGTTGAAAGCCTTAATTACATTGGAAAATATGCCTCACTGTAGTCTGCCCCTATCCAGGGTACAGAACACATAATTATCATAATTTTCAAATTTTATTATTATTATTATTTGAAAAAAAATTTGATGGAGAGCAGACACCATCGACTTAGCTGCTTCAAAGCAGTGGCTGAGTCACATTTAAACCTGGAATAGATGATTTTCTCAACTTCCTTGTTAAGGCCCCTTAAATGGGAAGGCATCTATGGGCTGTTTCCAGCCTCAGCTACTATTTGTCCAACAGAACTAGCTTTCCAGTCCCTTTCTCCCCCTTTGTGCCAAGAGGGAAATGCTCAGGTGTGCTGTTGCCACAGTGATTAGGTTAGCTGGGAGCTCTCCTTGGACAGGCGGTTGGAAGGCCTTTGGGATCATGCCCTCTCATCCTTGTTAAATGACTGTGAGTGTGTGTGTCTGTGCATGTGCCTTCTGCATGCACACCTGCCTAGAGGGAAGAGGTTTGTTTTCATTTTTTAAAGTCCCAGAGTGTTTTTAAAGAGAAAGCAAAACATTTCCGGAAATATCATTGGTGTCTGTGCTAACCAGCGAGGGTGCTGGCGGAAGTCTCAACTGTTATTATTGGCTTTGTTATCAACTTCCCATGTCTTCAGAGAGTCTCTGTCTCTGCGTTTCTATCTGTAACCGTGGGGTGAACAGATTTTTCCCTCTGCTTCTTTGGGTGGCTGTTATGTTCATCAGACTAATGAGTCCAGCTCTTGTGTCAGCACAGAGGCTGTGAGGTGCAGGAGGCCCCTGCCCCGGGTTCCACCTTACCTATGAATGATCTGTCTTCCGTTTCCAAGCTCCCTCTTTCCAAGTTGCCTTGATCCTTAAATATTAACAAAACTCAGGGGCTGAGTTAAACCATTTTGAATAATTTGAACACTCTGTTCAAATGGATCCATTTAGAAAAACAAACCAAATTTTTTAAAAAAGCAACAAAAATAATAAGAAAGACTGGTTGACCCAAATTTAGCTTGAAGATAAGTCATCATTCTGCAAACTCTCCTATCCCAGAGAGGCAGCTAATGTTCATCTGAACAGGGAGCTGCAGAGTAGAAAGCACAGAGGCTTCGAACCAGGAGACCTGAAGTCCAGTCCTGCCTCAGTTACTACCCAGGGAGGAAACCCAGGGAAATTCCCACATGTACTTGGGCTTCAGCTTCCTCACTCGTAAAAGTTGAGTCATAACATTGCATCGTCGTACTCACAGAATTTCTCTGAGCATGCTATAATTGTTGGCATTGTTTAAAATCATTGCAGTACTTTGAAAATGCAAGATTGTGTTGTCAGAACTGACTCAACGCTTTGAATACAGTAGGGACTAAAAAAACATTTCATGAAGTGAGTAAACTCTCTATTTTCCATTTTATAAGGATATAGTTTGCTATCCCCTGAAATGACCCAACCCCTGCCTGCATATTCCCTGAATGCCAGGGCCCATGTTTTCTTGGTGAAGAGAACTACCAAAGCAAACATATACATCGGGGATCCCAATCTCTCTTAGAAAAAGAGAATTTTATACTCACCCAAGAACATAGATCAGACTTGTTTTATATGGAGCCCATGCCAACATTTCCCAGTCATGAAAGTCTAAAGATGAGGGGGCTTTAGAGAAATTGATGTTAGACTTTCATCTCCCAACTCCATTTTCAGAAAAAGAAGCCAATTGCTAAAAGATTCAGCGTCTTGCCTATATTGTTATGCTTTGTCACCCAGCAGAGGAAACAAAGGTCCTACCTGGTCCTGTAACTTTGTGCCCCTTTTTCACCAATCATATGGTAAGGACTGCTGCGCTAAAGAGCATAACTTTAGAAATACTACTCTTATCCAAATGCCTGCCCTACAGAGAAGAAGCCTGAGGTCCACATGGCCCTCTGCTGAGTCTAAGGAGGGATAGCTACAGTCACCTGGAATGACACAGGAAAAAGCTCTTTTCCCTAGGCTCCAAGCGCTCCCCCCGGCCCATTGTGGACAGCTGTTTTTTTGAGAAGCAGCTGTGTTAAGACTTTCCTCCCACAGCTGCCCTATGTGGCACTAAGGCTGTCTTTGACAAATAGCTCTCTGTCCCAGTGGTCTCTGGTGGAGATGACCAGAGGCAAAGCTACCATGTTCAGACAATACCCACCTCCTTACCCTCTCCTTATTGGGAACAACCGTGTCTCTTTTCAGATAAAAGGCAATTATTGCTGCCACGTGCTTTTTCTGGCATTTTCAACATATTGCTTCCTTTTGGCTTCCTTCACCCACGTGGATAAGTCTTCTGATTAGGTTACGAGGAAAAATAGGAAAAATTGCCTTCTTCTTGGTGGTTTTGTTGCTGTTGTTGTTGATGTTGCTGGGTTCTGTGAGATTTGACAAGGAAGAGAAAAGGACAAATAAAGGAAGTAATAGTGATAGTCTTGTTGGCTATTGCTTTTGTGTTTTAGTTCAGGAGTTGGAGCTTGTTCAAGTTTTCCTCCTCAAGAGTAAATGCGCCTTTAAACAGGTGGAGACCTGGTAAGCTGGCACATCCCTTCTTTTTACTCAGTGGTGTATAGATTCACCTTTCTAATACCTATGGAAAAATTGATTAAGGCCTTCCCTTGAGGACATATTACCTCCAGGCATTATTATTTGAGAAGTCAGAGATTATTTGCTTTGATGAACACCTTAAATATCTGAAAGGAAGAGGAAAAAATGGGCCATGTGACCCAAGGACTAGCAGGAATAAAATGACAAGGTATCCTAAATCTGAACACACTACTGCCCACTATTGGCTTTGAAAATTAAAGAGTTTTCCACCTAGCACTGACACTATTTGCCAATACTCGTAGGCAGGAAAGCACCTGGTCACAGTTCTTAGTGTGGGAGAGTGGTCAAGAAGAATGATGGAAATATCCTGTGTTTTAGTTCTTTCCCAAAATGCCTCTCCTCCTCTCTGTCTCCAGACTTCTAGGACAACAGTCTTCCTTTTCAGCCCACCTGAGGCGTGTTCCTGGTAGTGACACAGCATCTTGATCATCAAAATATGAAAAATCGGAGCACATTGAAATGGATCACACACATTGGGCTGTAATACAGGAAGAAAGCCTATATTTCCAGGGAAGAAGATGGCTCAATGTACGAGAACTAAAATCAGCCTATGATTCTTCCACATCTGCTTGGCCTGCAGTCTGCTGTTCCCACCGTCTCCACTGTTGCAGGATTGGCCTCGTCCCCATACACACATCACATTTTCCTCTCTCTCCTTTGTCCTACTGTGAAGGTCCCTTTGAATTTGACTCTACCAATTGGAAATCGGGTGGATTTCCTATAGCAGATTTTTCATACTGTCTTGAGTAAACTCCCTGTTCAGCGTGGGAGGTGGCAGAGTCAAGGTCAGGAGGTATGGAAGAGGAGGTAGAAACTTAAGTGAGACATCACTGAAGCAGTCAGAGAATGTGTCAAGGTGATTTGATCAAGTGACAGAGTGAGCAGTGCCATCTGTGCTATGGCTTGTGGGGCAGTTGTGAGCGGGACACACCTGAACAGTGAGGCTGGCAAGGTCAACTTCACTCACTCCCCTTGGCTTATCCCGAAACCAAAGAGTCGCCTTTCACTCATTCGCTTTTAAAAAATTCCTCACCTCCTCTGACTTGAGTGTTTACTGTCAACATTCCTCCTCCTCCTCCCACTCTTCTCCCTACTTTGGAAAGGTGTAAAAGAGGTACCATATGTGGACTCCCTCTGCTGACATGTTTCTAAAAGACCTTGTCAACCGGTACTAA
Source organism: Lepilemur ruficaudatus (assembly GCA_963574885.1). Classification (NCBI taxonomy): domain Eukaryota; kingdom Metazoa; phylum Chordata; class Mammalia; order Primates; family Lepilemuridae; genus Lepilemur; species Lepilemur ruficaudatus. The sequence goes on from CAUYRT010033960.1 coordinate 7,700, forward strand.
TTGTTGTGACTGCAAACTCTCACTCTGTCCCGGATGCTTTAAACATTCTGGGCCCATCTCACATTTCCATGTAGTTTCACTGCTATTGACAAAAGCTCAGCTTCCAGAAACTCCTACTTCACCATCACAACAGCCTTGCTCTCAGTCCTTCAGCAGGTAGCCCGGGATTGCAGAGCGCCGAGTGACTGTAGCTGAAGGCCCCTGATACTCGGAACCCACTGTTCCCTGTGTCCGGAGGGCCCAGACGTCAGCCGTCTTCCTTTCTTTGCCTCACAGGCGGTGGAGCAGCATACTCATAACGAGTGGGCCGTGTTTGGGAACTCAGAGTGCATTATTCGTCAGGTTATCTCTGTTGATATGCACGTTGTTGACCTCAACCTCGCAAAGGCACCAATCAATGCTACAATGTTCTATCTCCAACAAAACCCCCGTGATCTGATGGACTTGTCGGGCAATATTAAAACCTGAGGAGGGAAGTGAGAAGGGAGGCTTTATGAAAGCGACTTCAGAACACTATCCAATTATTAGTATGCTTTTTCATAATACCGACGGCTTCACATTTTATTGAGAGAGAGAATTTTTCCCTCGCCCTCTTGGGAATGATTTTATTGAAAGCATCAGAACGAAGAAGATGGCTGCATCATTTCTGCAGTGCCAGGGGTCAGAATCTTTGACTGGTTTGGTGTAATGTGCACATATAAAAATTCACTCAGTGCTTATTCATTGCCTTTTATTTAATATATAATCTGGTCAGATCCACTTTTGTTTCTTTGCATTTACTGTTTGCCTGCATTAAGTAATTCTTTGGGCTGCTTTAATATGTATATATTAAATCATATATATATGTATATGTATATATATTCTCCTTTGATCCAGAATCATGCAAGAAGGGAACACTTTTGCTCTTTGCACAAAGTCCAGTGGCATGGACAGGAATGGGAAACTATCCACAGAACAGCCCTTTATTTTTGACAGACATTTAGTTTAGAATGCTGTTGTTCTTTCAGAAGTAAATGCCTGTCCCTTTCCTTCCCTCTCTTGCCTTTCCCTGTATTCCATACCCACCCCCATCCCATTAAAAATTATTCTCACTCCACAACCAACCAAGAGCACTTTAAAATATAATAGATTTCTTTCATTGAATTATTTAAACTGCACGAAACCAAATGCAAGAGCTACGTTTCTAAGGAGAGCTTCCTGATGAAAAGGAGTCTCCTCTCCTCCAGCTTCTAACCAATGGAGAAGAGACCTAAGCAGACAAATGGAGAAGAATCAATTGTATCAGTCTTATTGAGAAGGCCCAATAACTTTCAGAATATGAGGCTCTCTGGCAAAGTTAGATTAGAGGGTGATGTTGAGATCTGGGCTAAAGTGGTTGTTTCTTACAGCTTTCTACTGAAAGAGTCAGATGATAACTGACTCTTGGGGAAGAAGAACTGAACTCTAGGTTAGCAATTTGTTGAATATCATATAATAGATACATCCAAAATAACATCACCTAAACAAGATAAGCATTTATTCGTTTCCTACATAAGAGAGGTCTGGAGGGAGGCAGTCTAGGGTTGCTGTGGTGGATCGATTACATTATCAAGGACGTAGGTTCCTTCTAGGAAATATGTGGCTTTGCATGACCTGTGCAGGTAGGTTTTGCATTAACTGTGCAGGTAGGCTTTACATGACCTATGCAGGTAGGCTTTGTATTGCCTATGTTACTGGCCTATATTTGTGATGCAAAGATACCTTTCAGAAGTTCCACATAACACTCTCATCTACATCTCTTTGAGCAAAATGTAGTCACATGGCCATACTGAGCTGCATAAGAGGTCGGGCAAGATAGTCTTTTAACTAGGTGATATTGTGCCCACTAAGCATTTGGATTCTTATTTCCAAAGAAGGGTAGAAAGAACATTGAGAGGACCCAGCAGTTTTTGTAAAACTTGACTGTGAAAGGATTATGTCTGTAATGTAAGGGAAATCATGTCTGCTTCTTGCTGACTCCCCATCGCCTATAAAAGAAAAGCCAGCCTTATAATCATGACATAGGAGTAGGTGACCATATAATTTATCAACAAACTGAGATGTCTTTGAGAGTGGAAGTGAAAACTATTAATAACACACCATGCCAAAAGGAGTATGCTGACTGTCTTAGGAAAACAGGAATGCATGAGCTAAGCCCTAACCACATTTTTGGCCTCATCGTTCTCGACTTCTTCACTTGTGCTTTATTCTATATCTACAGAAATAGTTTCAGTTTCCCCAAACACAGCAAGATTCTCCACATATCATCACTCTGGCATGGAATTCCCATGCCCCCCTTGCACCTGGCAAATGCTTACTGATTCCCTCCACCCCACTCCAGCTCAGATACTGCCCTGGGACATCTCTCCTAATTAGGCTCTCTCAATTCACAGAGAATTAATCCCTTCCTCTTATATGGTCTTACTCTTGAAAATTATTTGCTTGCATGTTTATCTCACCATCAGGATATGCTACGTTAGGCAATAAAAACTTATACAGTTTTTTAAATTGCTCCTCCTTCATGACCAATTCTGGTTGGCAAGGAGGCTCTGTTCATTGCACACCATTGTAGGCTGATGGGAGCTATGGCATGGCTTATATTAATAATTGCACATCAGAAACATCAAAAATCAAGATATGGAAACTGACACAAAGGCTCTTAAATATTTCCCTGTAGAAGAAGCACACATCATTTCTACTCATACTTCACAGGCCAACGTAGGTCACGCAGTCATGCCTAACTTCAAAGCAGTCACAAAATACGATCTTGCCATCTATACAGAAATGGAGAGAACAGCACTAACTTATTAGATTAAGCGTTGCCAGACATTTTCTGTAAAGGGCCAGATAGTATATCTTAAGCTTTGTAGGCCACACAGTCTCTGTTGCAACTATTCAGTGCTGCCATTGTAGCGTGAAATCTCCTTTATATTATACATTTCATAAATAAATGAGCATGGCTGTATTTCAATAAAACTTTATTTGCAAAAACAAGTGGTGGATGGGATCTGGCCCGAGAGACCCCTGAACTCAGCTGAGAACTTTATTCCTATCACTTGGTAAAGGTATCTATGCTGTATCATGTTCTTAAAGACATTTTATTGATTTGCCTGAGATACTTCAGGCAGATAAATATATCTGAAGCCAATGGAAAGCCTCATATTCCCATCTGTGAAAGAAGGTGGATTTTATTTTCTTTTACCAATTGTCTTAGCTCATTCACACTGCTATAACAAATTCCGCAGGTGGGTGGCTTATAAACAACAGAAATTTATTCCCACAATTCTGGAGGTTGAGAAGTACAAGATCAACCAGCAGATTCGGTCCTGGTTTTCAGAAGGCAGTCATCTTGCTGTGTATTTACACGGCACAAGGGATAAAGGATCCCTCTGGGGTCTCTTTTAAAAGGGCACCAATCCCACTTATGTGGTTTCTGTCCTCATCCCAATGGTCTCACTTCCTAATAGCATCACATTGGGGATTAAGTTTCAACATATAAATTTTAGGAGGACACAAACGTTTAGTTTATAGCACCTAATTCTATACAACTTTTATAGGGCAAAATGAAATATACTGAACCAGGAGGAGGAGTAGAAGTTGATATTTGTATATACAGTTTTGAGAGGTGTAAAACCTAGAATGCTATGGCTAAGAAATGGATGATTGTGGGACATAAAGAATGCACAGGAATTTAGTGAATCAAAGTATGTAGACAAGTGTCTGTGTCCAAAGGACTAGTCAACTCAGAAAAAATAGGGATGAAGTTAGCTCAAAAAAGAGATTGGGTTTAGCATCCTATTTCTCAGCTGAGGCATATAGGTCAATATTCTAGGGCCTCAAAGATAAATTATCATTGCTTAATGATGAAAGTTGGCTGTGTCCTGCATTGATATTTAATACCCTGCCAGGGACAAACAGACAAGGATTGGTGGGTAAGCATTAAGCACGAGAGAGAGAGAGAGAGAGAGAGAGAGAGAGAGAGAGAGAGAGAGAGAGAGAGAGAGAGAGAAAGAAAAAACATGTAAGGTGGAAAGCAACACACGGCTGGAGCAGAGAGAGATATTTTATATAAAAATATAATAGATAA
>CAUYRT010033961.1:0-18055 GCA_963574885.1 Lepilemur ruficaudatus
AAAGAAATTAATTGGCCAACTAAAAATATATAGAAAAAATTAGCCGGGCATGGTGGCACATGCCTGCAGTCCCAGCTACTGTGGAGGCTGAGGCAGGAGGATCGCCTGAGCCCAGGAGTTTGAGGTTGCTAGGCTGACGCCACAGCACTCTAGCCTGGGTGACAGAGTAAGACTCTGTCTCAAAAAAATAATAATAATAATCAGTTGTAAAATAAGAGATTTTTAAACTTCTCTATTTGACTTCTAAGTCTCTCAAACCTCTGCTTGGTCTTTTAAGTTTACAAGTAAGATGAATACCGCCTCAGGAATATAAGAATTATTTTTTTCTTATATATAAACTTTATATATAAACATTTATACTTCACAAGTATCAAACTATACGTGAGGTAGTATCAGGAAATAAATTGTTAGATTGTAATATATATAACAATTTATATTGTAATCTAATAATTACAAGTATTTATAGAGCTTATGAAAATAAAAATAATAAAACCTAAACGTTCCTATTTATTCCCTTTCTATGCAATGGATTACATTATCCACCTTATAAGGTTGTTAAACTTAAGAGGCTTAAATAAGAAAGTTAAAACAGTATAAAATAAACTAGTATGGTACCTGGCACATGGAAAGTGTGCATCAAGGTTGGCTTATTATTCATGTGGGCGAATGTTAGCTTACAATACAGGTTTGCCATAAAATTTACCTTCTAGAAGGGTGAGCTATGACAGGATCTTGAATTCTTTAAAGTTATATATGCTCTTTAAAGAAGATAGAAAGTATCTGTTCTATGGGTTATAACTACTCTCTTGCACAGTTTTATTAAATTATCAAAGATTTTTGTAACAGACCCCTTTAAAGAGCCAACTTGGCCTCTCTCATCCATGATTTCCTTTAGCAGCTTCTACTGCCTCGCCCTCTTCTGTAGCCACAGCCAGAGAGTGGACCAATCAGCCTGGCAGACAGCAACAGGGCACCAGAGATGACTCACTCTCAGGCCATTCTCCTGCTTCTAAGGGCCCAGGATCTATCCTGGTTTCCTACTTTCTTAGGTCTTGCCTGATGAACCTGTGCTCAGAATATATGCAATTCCATTTCTTGCTTTAGTGGGATTAGATTACAACCAAAATAACTTTGACTCTTATTTTCAAAGAGGATTTTGCTAAGAAGTGTCACTAGCTTTGGTGTACTCTGTATGTCCAACAAGTTAGTAATACTATCATTTTTCCTAGCAATAAAACAATATGATGATGACAGTTTCAATTTCATGGCATTTGTCTAATAATAATCAATACCACTATGTAGAAATACATATTCAGAATGTCATTATACTTGGAAAATTTTGTATTTGAATATTGTGTTAAAGACATCATTACACTCCTAAAGTTTATGTATTACACAAGTGTATAATCTGACTACAGTTTATAAACCAATGAGAAAGATAAATATTCTTATATGTTAACAACAGAAAAGTTAAGAACTCAAAGTTTAGGAATGATATAGCAAAAGATATTTTTCCATTTTATTTATAACAGTAAGAAACTGGAATCCATTTTATTTATCACGATACTAAGAAATTAGAAACAAATGTCCAACAACAGGAAATTCGTTTAAAGTATTATAAAACCATAATTTATTTTAACCCTCAAAGGAAATTGCGAGCAACCATTAAAAACATGTGAAAATGTTTAATGACACATGAAGAGATCTAGCTCTATTTTTATAGTCCACCTATTATGCCAATGTCTTCCTAGCAGTTTTCTCTCCTCAAACCTCCTATACCTCTTCACCCATCTTCACTCAACTTAACTTTGCTTCCAATTTTATTGAGAAAACTAAATAAATCAGACGAGACTTCTGCAACCCACCAGCCAGCATCTCTGCCATATATGCTGCTCTCCTGTTCCAATGGCTGGAACATCTTAGGGAAGACCAATCCCTTGTCCACTAGAGCCCAGCTCTCTGCTCATCCATTAAAGAAACTGCACATCATTCCAATGACACAAGAGGGCGCTTTGAACGAAGAATCTTGTAAACTACTCCAAATCACCAGTCTTGAACAGGCAGAGGCTTAATTAAGCATTCTTCATCTGTACAATGCTACAGAAGAAAACAGAGAACCAAAAACACATTAGCTTGTGAAAATTACCAGCTTAGCCACACTTACCGCCCCCTCCCCCATAAAAAGAAAACCCATGCAGCAGAAGAAAACTAAAACACAAACATTTGAACAATTAAAGACTCTTCTTTGGAAAAATGAAATACCTTGAATTGAAATTCAAAAACTTAAGACTAGAACAAAAAAATAGAAATAATGAAACAAGAGTTGACTGACATCAGAAATGATACAAGGAAATATAATCATATTTAAAATAAAGGCTATATTACAAGAAAGAATAGAATTGAATGGAAATATAATGAGTTACTGAACAAAAGCAGAAAAATAACAAAGAATAAAAATGAGATGAAAAAGAAAAACTTAATAAAGAGCAAAGAAAACACATGATAAAGAAAACATGCCAATGTAACACAGTAATTATAAAATGATAGCAATAACTCAAATATTTGGTCATATCAATAAATGTGAATGGACTTAATTCACCTATCAAAAGAAAAAGATTTTGGTTTAGCTCACAGGGCAAAAGCCAACTATGTATGTTCCATATGAGAAACAAACCTAAAAATTATTCAGAAAAGCTAAAAATAAAATGATGGGCAAATGAATATTAAAAGCAAATGGAAACAAATTTCCAAATTTCAATTTGGAAATACAAATTTCCAATATGAAACCACATCAATAAACTTTTTGTACTATTGCATTAAAATCCATTGGTCATATTGTGGGTTGGATGGATGTCTTACCCATGCATAATTTTGCATCATGCATTGTTTATTTGGAAATTATTAGTGTACTAATTTATGCAGATCTTTCAAATGTTTCATTATATAGTTTAGTGTTTTAAAAATCACATTCCTTAATATCATCAATAAATCTCACCAAAAATTCTTTAGGTATAGGAAAGCTTTTATGCTCACAGAGGCAGATCAAATGTTCTAAAATTGTAATTACTGTTCAAAAGCTTGAATTTTATCATTGATAACAATTATTTTCAGTTGTCCTTCTTGAAGTGACAGGGTCACTCTGTTCATTTGTGGAAAAGTTCTTGCCAAACATCTACATCTTCTTTTTTCTTTTAAGAGATAGGGTCTTGCTATGTTGCCCAGGCTGGACTCAAACTTGAACTCCTGGGCTCAAGCAATCCTCCTGCCTCAGCCTCCTGAGCAGCTGGGACTACAGGCACACACCACCTCACCCAGATCTCGGTTGTTCTTTCAGGTAAAAATAGTATTCGTGAAAAATAGCTAATTCTGCTTGCAACTCAGATAACAGCACAAGTGCTTTTCCTTTATAATATCACTTCAGTATACAGTTATATATCTTCCCATTTTGCTAAACATAATATTGAAAAGACTGTATGAGTTGAGGTTTAATAACATTAATAATTTTTATTGCTTCATCAAGGACATTCTTAAATGAAACTTGCCCCAGATGTTCAAGGTTTAGAAACTGGACAGCCTCACTAATACAAACTCTTCCAGTGAAAACTAGAAGAATATGCCTCTACTGTTTCCCCATTAAGTATGATGCTGATTTTCTTATTAAGGTATAACACATTTTTGCATGTTAAGAAAATATCCATCCTATGATCTTATATGTAGAAAACCTTAACACAAAAAAATCAGTTGCATTTCTACACACTAACAATTAACAATCTAAAAATGAAATTAAAAAAAAAAACAATTCCATTTACAATAGCATCAAAAAGGATAAAACACAGTTGACCCTTGAACAATACAAGTTTGAACTGTGTGGGTCCACTTACACATGGATGTAGAAAAGTTTTTAGAGATTTGTGACAATTTGAAAAACCTTACAGACAAACTGCATAACCTAGAATTATCAAAAAAATTAAGAAAAAGTTATGAACATATAAAATATATGTACATACTAGTTTATTTATGTGTTAATCAACTGTATTATCTGTAAGGCTCCTCGTCAACAGTAGGCTATTAGTATTAATAGTTAAGTTTTTGGAGACTCAAAAGTTATATGTAGATTTTTTTACTGTATGGGGGTGGCACCCCTAACCCCCATGTTGTTCAAGGGTCAACTGTACTTAGGATTTAAACAAGGAGATGACACTTGTACAATAAAAAGTATAAAATGTTGCCGAAAGAAATCAAAGACAACAAATAAATGGAAAAACATCCAAGGCTCAGTAATAGAAGACAGTATTATTAAGATGTCAATACTACCCAAAGCAATCTACACATTCAATACAATCTCTATCAAAATTGAAGTGACATTTTTTGCAGAAACAGAAAAATCCACCCTAAAATTCACATGAAATCTCAAGGAACCCTGAATAGTCAAAACAATCTTGAAAAAGAACAAAGTTAGGGGACTCATACTTCTGATTTGAAAAGTTACTACAAAGCTATAGTAATCAAAATAGTCTGGTACCAGCATAAAGACAGACATACAGACCAATGGAACAGAATAGAGAGGATGCAAATAAATCTTAACATATATGGTCAAATAATTTTTGATGAGGGTGCCAAGACCATTCAATGGGGGAAAGACACTCTTTCAACAAATGATGCTGGGCAAACTGGATATATACATGCAAAACAATGAAGTTGGACCCTTGCCTTAGATAATACATACAAATTAACTCAAAATGGATCAGAGACCTAAACATAAGAGTTAAAGCTATAAAACTCCTAAAAGATTATATAAGGGAAAGGCTTCACAACATAGGATTTGGCAATGATTTCTTGGGTATGACATCAAAGGCATAGGCAACAAAATTAAAAATAGATAAAATTTAGGCTTCATGAAAATGAAAAACTTTGCAAAGGACACTATCAACAGAGTGATAAGCATATTCCTGTGCCCTTTAAGGTGACTGGGAAAAGACTTGCCACACATACTTCAAAAAGGATTTTATCATGAACATATAACATTAATGTATAAAAGACAATCAGACCAATAAAAACATGGGCAAAAGACAGCAATAGGGATTTCACCAACAATGAAACTCAAAGGTCCATAAGCATGAGATGCTGTACTTCATGCAAATAAAGCTACGAGACTCTATTTTTATACCCACTAAATTGACCAAAAAATTTAAAGTATTAGCAATGTAACAATGTTGGTAAGTGTGGAATAACAAGAGTTCTACACAGTTTTCAGGAGTATAAACTGTTATGACTCCTTCAGAAAAAAATTGGTACTATCTTAAGTGTTAAGATGACATAACAATTCTCTTTGTTATATATCCTGGATAACTCAAGCATGTTTATACCAACAGACATGCATATGAATATTTATAATAATAGCTTGTTAAAAAATTGAAAATAACCTAAGTATCCATTAATAATAGAATGACTAATAAATAACATATACATAGAATGAAATGCTATATAGGAGTAAAAATAAATGATAGCTGCATGCATTTTTACATGAATGAATCTTAGAAGTATAATGTTGAATGAAAATAGCAAGTGACCAATTAATACACCAGTGGCTCCCAATCTTTCAGCATCAGGGACCAGTTTCATGGAAGACAATTTTTCCACGGACCGGGCAGGGGGGTGGCTGGGGGTGGGGAGGCAAGTGATGGGGAGTGGCTGCAAATACAGATGAAGCTTTGCTCACTCAACTGCTGCTCACCTCCTGCTTGTGTGTGGCCCAGTTCCTAACAGGCCACACACCAGTACCACTCTGCAGCCCAGGTGTTGGGGACCGCAGTAATACGCAGAGTATAGTATTGTCTAAATGAACTCTAAACATAAGCAAAACTAAAGATACTGTTTCACGAATTATACACATTGGGTCCATCTGCAAAGAAACACAAGAGGGGAATAAAGATATAAATTATAGACCCACGCAGGAAAGCAGATTGATAGAGATCCACATAGCTATGTATATGTATCAAATATCTTACAATTTTTTTAGTGGAGGAGGAAAGAGAAAAATACTTCTATTTGAGAAAATGGAAAAAGCCCTATTGAGATTGCGATGCCAATTTCTAGAGATGGTTCAAAGGGGGGGAGAAAAGAAAAATGTGGTAAATTCTAATTTTACCTTTTTAATGTCTATTTTATTTAAATGACTTCTTTTCAGTATCTAAAACCTAATAAGAAAAAAAAAATCACACAATCATTTTTATGCATTAATGTCTAATTCAGGTGTACTGTCATACTCATAATTCTCAAACGATTCCAATGACATCCATCCTAATAATAATATAATATTTACTACTATAAGAGGAACTGAAAACTAATTGTACATATCATTTTTCCATATATATTTTATACAAACAAACTAAACATTTGGTACAAATTCTAATTCCACAGTACCTGTCATATTTTACAACCTAAAAATCTCTAGAAATAAGTACTTTTTGACTTTCTAATATTTGCATATGCTCAAGGGAACATTTCATCACAAGATGGTATGATTGATTTTAAAAGAATCTTTATTTTCATGTACATTTCAATTTAATTTTGAAAAGACTAGCTCCAACTAACATAGGAAATAAAAGACTATAAATGACTATAATTTTTCAATAATCTTTTCTCACAGACTAAAAGAATGTTTGAAGAAAACACTTTGAAATTACTGCTTGAATATTCTTGAATATAACTCTAACATGTTTATCAACCCATGACTCTTAACTTTCTTTCTAAGAATCTTTATACCAGGAATACTATTAATATTTCTCTTATCTGCTTTACTTTCCTTTGTTTAGCTTAGCCATTAAAATTGCTAACAATATTGAAGGTTTTAAGAGTATCCCAATTTATATCAGCAATGAGTATAAATCTCCCTTTCAGCTATAAGAAAAAATATACAAATGAAAAATAATTTTCTAACCTGAAGTAAATTCTTAAATTATCAGTCCTAATATACTCCATATGTCAACCTATGAGGCTCTCTCCTTAAGGAACACTACCTTCAAATTCTCATTCTTAGTTCAAATAAATTCTTTAAAAAAGAAAAAAGATTATTAAATTGTACTTACTTTAGCCAACAGTTCTTGTGTTTCGGCAGTCAGGGGAGCATGTGAAAACTTGCAGTACTCACCCTGATAACATTTTGTTCCTGTATGGTAAAACTTGCAAGGATATTCATGTAACACAAATGTCAAGGAAGAGAACAATTTTAACCCAACTGAAATAATTTGTTATTTTAATGACTTTATTTTTCCTATATAAAGTCTTTTTATACTAGTAGAAACACTGAATTCTCAATTTAAAATATGAGAAAATAAATTATTAATTGGGTTACACAAAAAATCTAACTTTAGGAAGATTACATAAACAAGTCTACTGACTATCACAAATCACTTTTTTCTTCGTATCCATTCTTATAATAGACTACAGATGGGTTTCATTCAAATATGAAAAGGATATATATTTTAAATACCTTGAGAAATGTGATTATTTTTAACGCATTCTTCCGGGGTGGAGGAGTCATAGTCAATAACAATGATATGCCTTACAAACCTGAATCCTTCAAATATTAGGCTTATTGAAAATAGGATAAATTTATACAACTTCAATATTATTTTCTAGGAAAAAAATCCTCAAGTTAGGATTTAAGATTCCTTATACCGAATTACTGTAAAAAACAACTTTTGTGGTGATCAAAGGTGCTATTACCCTAAAATGTTTATGCTTCATGTTTTTATAACATGTCTGCATCATCTGCACTGAAGAGTTAAGATTATTCTTAAAATTAAGGGACAATTAACCTCTATATATACAGAATATACAGGAAATAAGTACTCCCAAATTATTCAATCCCTGCCTGGTTTTTTTTTTTTGATACTTTCTGAGTCTCACTCTCTTGCCCTGGCATCAGACTAGCTCACAGCAACCTCAAACTCCTGGGCTCCAGAGAGCCTCCTGCCTCATCCTCCCGGGTAGCTGGGACTACAGGCATGCGCCACCATGCCTGGCTAATTTTTTCTTTCTTTTTTTTTTTTTTTTTAAGTTGTTTGACTAATTTCATTCTGTTTATAGTAGAGACGGGGTCTTGTTCTTGCTTAGGCTAGTCTTGAGCTCCTGAGCTCAAGCAATCCTCCCACCTCAGCCTCCCAGAGTGCTAGGATTACAGGCGTGAGCCACCGTGCCCGGCCAATCCCTGCCTTTTTAATAAAGTAGCTTTTCTGAATATAGATTCAATTAGTCAATGTCACAGCAGAAATTCTGGCAGTCTTTCTGTACATGTGTCAAAAAGGGACTTGAATAGGTCTCATGAACCCTCAATACCACCCAGGTTGAGCAGAAAGAATCATCATTTGAGAGATTGTCTAAAGAAGTTATCTTTTCTTTCTTATGGGAAAAAAAAAAAATCTATGTGTAATTTAATCACTTTGATACTAAGCTGGGCTTGGATAATATAATTTTGTTATACTAAAACATTGGTTTTATTAAAAATTTTGCATATTGAAAATGTTCATGTAAACATCTACGAAGAGTAAAGTTACTATATCTTGTGATAAAGGATATTATGCAAATAGAGACAGTTTTCACCTCTGGTACAATATCCTTGTACATAAAACTTACACATTTCCTTTTTCTTCTCTATCTCTGCATCATGATCAAATTTACACTGGTCTCCCTAAGGCAAAAGAAGGAACAAGGAAAAGTCATTATTTCTTACAGTTACGTCATTACAATTTAATTCCTATTAAACTTTAAATATACAAGTGATTACAGAAAGAACCAAACTCTTAGAAGCAGTACAGTCTAATTTTAATGAGTTACCTTATAAGTACCTCATATATATCTGCTTAAAATTTCCTTAAGTCCTAAACATTTTTACCACAAATCAACTTTTAATTTTACGTACTTTATTTACTTTACTAAAATTTTCTAATTGAATTTTTCCAGAAGGAAACAGTTTTAAAAACCTAAAAGTATGATTTAAAAGAGTATAAAATAGAAACAGCAGTTTGTTTTAGTACATTTTAGTATTTTTTGTTTACACAGTTTTATACCTTAATACATTTCCTTTCAAGAAAATATTTACAAATTTGTTTTCCCTTGTATTCCACCGTATGTTGGTTGATGAATCCCTGACTCATTCTCACATGCTGCTGCTTCTCTTTAGGTTTACCATCCTTTAAAAACAAACACAAAAAATTAAATGTGAGAAATAGAAGATTGAATATTTTATTCTGTTGCACAAAATTATTTTAAACCACCATTAAAATATTAAAAACTCACTCTTTTAAACTGGCCCTCACATGTAAGATCTGGACTTTTGTACATCAGTTTAAAAATGAATATTTCGTTAGTTTCAACAGCATTCCACCACTGAATATTAGTGCTTGTGCAATTTAAATATTTTATATGTTGCCCTTAAAAGAATGAAAAAAATTTAAAAATGAATTTTTTAGTGCTTGTGATAAAAAGCGAAGTCTAAGAACAAAGATCTTTAGAACAAGGAGACAGGTGGAAGTCATGGGGTCAGCCCAAAGCAATGAAATCTATAGTTTCAATGAGATGCTCAGTGGGTGTGAGTTGAGTATACTGACCAGCTTGAATCAACAAATGTAATTAGAAATATACCCTCAAATATGGTGATAAAGATATAAAACTAAAGCACATTTTTATATAAAAAACAAAAGGGAAATTTTATAATACATTTGAGCTCTTCAGAAATATATTACTTTTAACTTGTAGTACACAGTTTACAGCTTTTGCATACCAAATTTTTGAATACAGTTCTAGGAATACAGTATGTACAAAGGAGCTGACTGTATAGTTATGTGATCTGCTTTGCAATAATGTTAAATTTCCACTTAGCACCACCATAATTATGCCTTATAAGTGTCAGTTTAAATCTCTGGTTTTATTTGGTTATATTATTAAAGTCTACCATATATGTCTAGAATCTGTTCCTCATGTAGAAGAAGGGCTGTTAGCTTTGGCTTAATAATCATTTGATTCAATGTAAACCAAATGAAAGGGAGTACTGACTGGGTCAGGACACAAAGTTCTAGCTCTGGCTTGGCCCTGTGTTACTATGGACAATTACCCGAACCTCAGGGCTTCAGAGTCCTCATCTGTAAAATAAAGAGGCAGGAATAGATTTCATATAATGGATTTTGATCTATAATATTTGGTATTTCTAATATTTTATAAGCCCTTACTCTTGTCCCCTGTGACAAGCCTAATAAAAAGGTTGTCATCCAATTTAAAGTCCATTTTTCCATCAGAAAAGCAGAGTCGAGAGGAGTCACATATTGTCCTACCCTGATTACACCTGCAGACCAAGGAAGAGGAATTTCTACAAACAAAATCCCAATACCAGGAGGGTAGTAGGTAGGGAGATTTGGTAAGGCCAATGCCCAGAAATATTCATTTTTAATTTCCAGAGGGAGTCAGGAACCAATAGATGGAGGACAAACTCTGTAAGACTCTATGGCCTTTGAAATGACCTCGTGACTACTTGATCTTCTCTGGGCTTCCCATTTTTCCATAGTCATTGACAGTACAACACTGAAAAATCAAGGGGCTTATATTCATGTATTCAGGGACAACAGGGAGAACACTAAGGCTTAAAATGGGTGCTGGCAGCTAATGAGTGAGAGGGAAGGAAGCTGCAATAATAAGGAAGAACATGGAGGGCCCACTCTCGGCAAAAGGAGATCTTCACCATCGGAAAACCCTGATTTTGTGGGATGCTCCCATCTCTCACTATCGCATAGAACTTCTTGTCACTCAAGTATAAGATTAAAATCCAAAAGCATACAGGGGTCCTCCTACAAGGATATGGTCTTATACCTCTTCCTGTGAGCCACTGTTCCTCAGCAAAGCATTTGGTCCCTTGTTTCCAGTGCCAGGCCATTTTCGCTTCATTTTCTTCTTTTTACCATTCTTGTGACCAGCTTTAATATTTTTATTTTTTTGTTTAGCAGCTAAAAACAAAAAAGTTAATTTAAAAAATGACATAAAATTATAATAGCAGTTTACTTTTTTTTCCAGTAACCAGACAATGAACGCGTATAGTTTACTTTTAAGAAATATGTCTTAGAATAATCCAGGAAAAGTTATCCACAGCTCAGTGAGTGAAAACTGGTAAGATATTGATCTGCCTTCCTAGAAGTTCTGGGATTAAGAGATCAAAAAGAGAATCATTGTGGCCAGGCGCAGTGGCTCACGCCTGTAATCCTAGCACTCTGGGAGGCTGAGGCGGGTGGATCGCTTAAGGTCAGGAATTTGAAACCAGCCTGAGCAAGAGCGAGACCTCGTCTCTATTAAAAAATAGAAAGAAATTAATTGGCCAACTAAAGATATATAGAAAAAATTAACCGGGCATGGTGGCACATGCCTGTAGTCCCAGCTACTTGGGAGGCTGAGGCAGAAGGATTGCTTGAGCCCAGGAGTTTGAGGTTGCTGTGAGCTAGGCTGACGCCACGGCACTCTAACCCAGGCAACAGAGTGAGACTCTGACTCAAAAAAAAAAAAAAAAAAAAAAGAGAATTATAATATATACTGGATTCCCAATTCATTCTTTTTTTTTTTCCTGAAATATCTTCCAGGGCACTCCAATTCATTCTTTTTAAAAATATGTAAGATATTGTAAGGCAAAAAGCAAGATAATTAATTAAATCAATCTTACAAGCCACAAGCCAGATCCTTTTGAAGTGTTCAGAGTATGAGGGATCTAATTAGGAATTGCCATAGCACTATAATGGTAAAAGCTTCAAATATTTAAAATGACTCCACATATTACTGTCAGATTTTTCACTGAAAACATTTTATATAGATTTAATCTATAGATCCATTTTAAACAGAAAAACACTTAGAGGTAGAAAACAATAAGAGTATTGACAATTTCATCTACAATTGCCATTTGCCCTCATATTTATGGCCAAATCTCATTTTAGTAATCTAAAAGAGTATATTTCTGAGCTCCAGTCTGACATACAACCATTCAATTCTTCTTTAAATGACAGCAGTACAAACAGGCATCCTATCCTTCACACATGCAGAGGCCACAGATTTAGCATTCTCCCTTTAGAAAAAGCCTTGGCCTTTGTTATAAAGCCCACCTGCACACCAGCTCTTGCAAACATTTATACACCAAGCGGCCAGGTCTTAGGTGGGATCTCAGGCCATACAAGCTCACACCTGGTGTTACAGATCCATGAAAACCATGATCGTATCGTGAGATAAAGTACAAGGAAAAAACCCCTGCCCATATATGGACAACAGTGATGACTTCTTCAGATAAACTTTAAATGATGAAATATTAATAGTTTGCTCCTTACCCTGCTGAGTATCTTTTGCTCCCTCTTTCTTCATAGATTCTTCAGGAAGTGGTAGGGGTTGAGCAGCATTTGCCATTTCTTTAGCTTGTATGTACTGTTGAAGCTCTTTGGCAAAACTATCTTCTGATTCCTGACTGCAGATATCATTATCACTATATACATCATAGTCCTTACTTCTTGATTTTCTACGTAGCGAACTCTTTGGTGATGTTGTAGAGTTTCCAAAGTGCCTAAACTAAGCAAAAATTGAATTTTCAATTTTAAAAACCTAATATGATTCAAAACAATCTGGCTATACAAAAGAAACAAGATTGGCCACGAATGCATCATTGTTGAAGTTAGGTCTTGGGCACATGGGGTTTATATAGTATTTTCTCCCCTCATATATTTGTAATTTTCCAAAATTAAACATGAACTAACAAACCAGTATGACATATCCATCTTTAAAGAAAATTTAAGGGAAGATTCTCAATTTATACACTGTATACATTTTACTGAATTAAAAGTCTAATCCCCCAAATCTCAATTATTTGATATAAATGGATTACAGTATTCTCACATTGCATTTCTGCCTTTGTACTGACAATACTTTTATTTTTTTCTCTTTCCTTTTTTTAAATTTTAATAGATTTAGGGGGTACAAGTTGAATTTCACACATATATACATACTGTAAAGTGGTAGAGTCAGGGCTTTGGTGTACCCATCACCCAAGTAGTGTACATTGTACTCCAGAGGTAATTTTTTATCCCTCATCCTCACCACCTCCCCCCTGTGAGTCTCCAAAGTCTATTATACCACTCTATGTGCCCCTATGTAGCCATAATTTAGCTCCCACTTATAAATGAGAACATATGGCATTTATTTTTCTGTTCCTGAGTTACTTCACTTAGGATAATGGTTTCCAGTTCCATCCAAGTTGCTGCAAAAGACATTATTTCATTCTTTCTTATCACTGAGTAGTACTCTATGGTGTATATTTTCTTTATCCACTCATCAGTTAATGGGCATGTAGGCTGATCCCATATCTTTGCGACTGAGAATTGTGCAGTGATAAACATATGAGTGAGGTATCTTTTTGATATAATGATTTCTTTGACAATACTTTTAAATGTCTTGATTTAATAATTTACCATTTCATAAAATACCATGTAAACTATTATGGCCCATTTAACTTAAGACACATTTCAGCTACCAAAGCCTACTCTTTCCCTATAACTCATAGCAGTGATGGCAGCAGCAACAACAAGGAAGAAAGAACTTCCCTGTTATTTGTAATCAAGCTCACTTTCAGAAATAGTTTTTCTAACTCTGTTGTTGAAAGTGCCCCCAAGGCAACATCAGAGAACCCAACCACTCACTGGAACAGAAATCCAGGTATGGGAGCTGATTTTGGAAGAGCCCAAGCCGATCACAGCAGATGACTTACAGCAATTTCTGTATAAAAATTTTCAAGTATCCATTACATAGCTATCTACACTTGGTGACAGAGGTATATCAAACTGTATAATTATGATTTATATAAATTTTAATCAAAAAGTTTATTTTTAAGAAATGACAAGTCCTAAAGGGCTCCTATTCTGATATCAGGAAGAGATGACACGCCTATAATTACAGTGGCCAATGATTCTGTTCCAAAGCATACTTTGGGGCCTGATCTCTTATTTACTATCACATGGTAACTAAGGCAGCACAAAGCAAAAAAGTAGAATCACTATTACAAAACATACTAGGTGTCCCAATTTAATGGTTTACATGTGATGGTTAACTACAAAGCTAGCAGTTGTTCCACAAGATTGATTATAAGCCTAGAAAATGAACTTACTCCCTGTTTAAAGAATCCAAACAAGCTGAGGAAGTTTCTTGATGTGACAATGGCTTCAAGGTACACCTTATCTTCATTATGCCAGACAAGACTACCAACCAATCTAACAATTTTCAGGCCACCAAATTCTTTGTCTCCAAGTCTTCAAAAGAGAGCACCTTTGTCCAACTAACACCATAGAACAAACTTGTAAATTTAACTTCTGGACTGATAGGTTAGGGTAGGCAAACTTCAGCTTGGCCACCTGTTTTTGAAAATAAAGTTTTACTGGAACACAGTCACACCCATTCATTTACATATTGTCTTAGTTGTGACAGAGACAACATGGCCCACAAAGTCGATTCACTGTCTGATCCTTTATGAAAAAATTGGCTGACTCTGGTGATAGATTGTCAAGTTTACCTGGGTTCTGCCCTTTAATTTTACTTGGTGGGCATAGGGGGAACCAAAAAGATTATTCAGTATGCAGTGGCTCCCACGATTAGCTCACTCAAACACACAGAGATAAGATTCTGTTCAGTGTATACAAATCAAAGTATTAAAATGATCCAAATGAGCGATTAAGTGCCCTCTACTTGCACAAAACATATAGGCCTACGGTATTGAAGTGATTCCTTTTACCAAAAGTAAAAACATGTCTGATTTGTATTAAATGAAGACATGAGATGAGCTGGCAACATTAATAAAACTAGGACAAATCTTCAATTATGTTGTTCTATTATATAGTAGAGATGAATATTACTGATTCTTTTCAGAAGGCACTGAAATATACAAAATACATATTACTGAATACTTTTCTTCACTTAGCTAGCTATAAACTCAATACTTCAGTTTGTTGTTCACAAAGGTATAATCTGGAAAGTGTACAAACATGATTATAATCCTTTTCTCCTTTTGTGAAGGAGTCTAAATAAAGTAGCTTTTTTTTTAAAGTAAAAGGTTTTCTTGCTTTTGATTCAGGATGGCTTAGTAAACTTGTATGGCCTCCTGACACCCCACAGAAATAAAAGTACAGAGAATAGTGTGTATGTGTCTGGGAGGCATGAAGTGCGTTCATCAGTAACTGACAGAGTTCAACAAATTTCTGACAGTCAAAAAGGAAGTTACACTCTAGAGCAGTGGTCCCCAACCTTTTTGGCACCAGGAACCGGTTTCATGGAAGACAATCTTTCCACAGACGGGAGTGGGAGGAGGCGAAGCTGGGGCCAGGGAGGGGTGAGGCAGAGCTCTGCACCCCGGTTCCTAACAGGCTGGAAACTGGTTCTGGTACTGGGGGTTGGGGACCACAGCCTAGAGGTTGGGCTTAGGTTGCAGTGTGAGAAATGGGGCCATAAATGACGATGCATTATAATTCTACATGAAAACAAAGCAATTATAACAAATTTTCTCTATCCTACCCCTCACCAGACATAATCAATCAGGAACTTTCCCTGAGAAAAGAGAGGACTGTTATCAATAGAAATTGAATAAAAAGTCTGGTAAAAGGTAACGCTTCACATGTGGGCAGTAAAACCACCCCTATAGGGGTATTAAGTCTTCTATGTGTACTTGGGAACAACCCCTACCTGAAAAATACTCCATCCCCCTCACCCTAAAGCAGAAGTTTTCACCCTCCTATGCAGAGACCACCTCCGACCCCCTGCAAGGGTCTATGGATTGAATTCAGAAAATTCAGTGAACTTAGATGGGAAGAAAATCACATATTATTTTCATCAACCCCTAAATTGACATTTTGTATTTTCTCCTGTTTTGAACACAAGGAACAAACCCTAGCAGTACCAACAGTACCTATGACTGTCATCAATACAAATCACAGGTATTTTCATATATTACTTTAGAGTTGTTATAGATCTCAAATATTTTTTACATTTACCACTACTTCAAAATTAGAATAATTAGACCCACTGCTAGGTCTTACTATTTAGTGCATTAGTAAAGAACATATTACACTTACCACATTTGTCTTTACTATTTTGATAAGCTCTATTTCAATAAAATCAATTCTCTTTGTAATCCAACATATTTTATTTTACATACTTAAAAACTTTTCTCTGAGCAGGGGCCCATAGGCTTTTCCAGACTACTAAAGGGGGTGCATGGCACAAAGGTGGTTAAGAACTATTATGCTGCTGGGAAACCTACCTACAGTGAAGTGTGGATTATTTTACTGTCAAATTAGATGGCAAAGCATTGTGGTTCTTATTAATATGTAATGATACTATAGTAGTGCTAAAAGAACACAATATATGTAGACACTACAATATTAAGCATTCATCACAATATTCCCAACTCACAAGAAAGTAACAGTCAGAAAAATAAGAAAACTTAAAACAGATGATCTCATCACAAATTTCTTCACAGAAATAAAAAACAAAAACAAAGCCTCAATCAAAGCAAGTTTCTGAGCAGCTCATTTGTTAGCCAACCAAGGACAGGTGATGGTGAGTTAATTAAATCATTTTTGATTGCAGCAGTTGAATGGCTGCTCAAAGACTGAGTAAACTGGGAGGAACTTCAACACAATTAAAAAATGAGGCAAATGATTTCAAGTGGTTTTCCCTGGCTTTTCATGAGTTGACAGATGTTACCGAGACTGACTGCTCAGTATCACTGTGCTGTTCAAAGTTAAAACAGAAGCAAGATCTCCATAACCCCAGTAACTTGCTGCAGATATATTTTCTACATTCAAACTACAATTCCTGCACTGTTTTTTCAGACTTTAATACAAGAGCAAAGGAAACTGCCATTTCATAATCCACTTATTGTGCAAATGAGGAGCTTCCACTTTACCTTCAATTGGAAGTGATTAATCTGCAAAGTAACAATGTACTAAAAGACAAATCTAGTGAAGAATCTAATAAAGTTCCATAAATGCCTTCTAGGCAATGAACATGCTCAATTAAAATCATGTGCTGATGAACTGATATCAGTATTTGGCAATACCTATCTGTAGTGGGAAGACATTTTGAGAGATGAAATAAAGTCCTATTACATATCAGTATAACAGATGAATCTTTGCAATAAATTTTGACGATAGGGAACAGTAAATTTGAACCCTAATTAAGCAAATAATTATCCCATAAAGAAGAATCTCATTCTTCTCATTAGTAGACCTGTATTATAAAAACAATTACATGCTAAATTTTGTCAATACAAAGTTGTGGAAACTTGTTTTCTCTCTTTCATTATATAAGTAGCTACATAACATTCTCAATTTTTCTTCTTGGCTTGAAAAGCCTAAAATATTACTGTCTTATCCTCACAGAAAATGCTTACTGATCCCTGATCTAGAGAATAAAACAAAAGGGCAAGAAAATAACTGAAAAACTGATCCAGAAGAAGCAAATATGATTCCAGGAAAAGAATTCAAAATTTTAAAAATAAATACACAAAGATATTCCAGATATTATAGTCAAAAAACAATGCCAGAAAGCTTTAAAAACAAGAATGAGCTCCTAAACAGTTAAATTGTAACATAAAATAAATAGAGGAAATTCTTAGAATACAAAGAAAAAAGACATCGACCAGTGGAATAGAACAGAGAACCCAGATATAAAACCATCTTCATATAGCCATCTAATCTTCGATAAAGCAGACAAAAACATACAAGGGGGAAAAGAATCCTTATTCAATAAATGGTGCTGGGAAAACTGGATAGCCACATGTAGAAGACTGAAGCAGGATCCACACCTTTCACCTCTCACAAAAATCAACTCACGCTGGGTAACAGACTTAAACCTGAGGTATGAAACTGTTAGAATTCTAGAGGAAAATGTTGGAAAGACTCTCCTAGATATTGCCCTAGGCAAAGAATTTATGAAGAAGAACCCAAAGGCAATCACAGCAACAACAAAAATAAATAAATGGGACCTGATCAAA
>CAUYRT010033962.1:0-25399 GCA_963574885.1 Lepilemur ruficaudatus
CTAGCACTCCGGGAGGCTGAGGCAGGAGGATTGCTCAAGGTCAGGAGTTTGAAACCAGCCAGAGCAAGAGCAAGACCCCGTTTGTACTATAAATAGAAAGAAATTAATTGGCCAACTAAAAATATATAGAAAAAATTAGCCGGGCATGGTAGCACATGCCTGTAGTCCCAGCTACTCGGGAGGCTGAGGCAGGAGGATCACTTGAGCCCAGAAGTTTGCAGTTACTGTGAGCTAGGCTGATGCCACAGCACTCTAGCCCGGGCAGCAGAATGAGACTCTGTCTCAAAAAAACAAAACAAACAAACAAAAAAAACCCATTTTTCTCTGCTAACAATGATATCACACATTGCCTTTACACACACACACACACACACACACACACACACACACACCTGTGTATACTCCTTTAAAATTTTAAAGGTACAAAGGAGTATACTGTAATACTCCCCCATCCCCCTTCCCAGCCACTCAGTTCCTCTCTCAATCCAATATTAACAGTTTAAAGTTACAAGTACCACGATTTCTTTCTTCATCTTTGCCATTAAAGTGTAAAATTGAAGCTTGCTTTGAAACTTCTTTGTCACCAAAACTCTCTGGAAATAATTCTCATAAGGTCCCTAACTTCCTATTTCCTAAATCCCGTTGACACTATAAGCACCTCTTTTCTGTTTTTTTTAAAGTTATGTGTTTTTAATGGGAGGGGTCTTCTCCGAGTAGTTCCTGTCTGTTCCCTACGTTGCACAGCCCCCTTCTCAGCTCCATCCTCATCAGCCTTTCCTGGGCAATCCCACCCATTTCCACAGGCCCATGACTCACAAATCTTGCTTTTTAACCAAGCTGACATTTCTCTGCCTTTTAATTAGGGTTCTTTAAACCATTTACATTTATTGTGATTATAGATGTAATTGGGTTTAAATCTGCCCTCTTGCTATTTGTTTTCTGTTTGTCACTTTTGTTCTTTGTTCTCCTTTTCCTCTTTTTCTGCCTTCTTTTGGATTGAGTACTTCTTATAGTTCCATTTATCTCCTATGTTAGCTTATTAGCTGTACCTCTTTCTTTTGTTTCTTAGCTGTTACTTTAGAATTTATATTATATATCTTTAATGTATTACAATCTATCATCAAGTAATATTATGCTACTTCACGTATAGTATAAGAAACTTACAAAAGTATACTTCCATTTCTCCCTCTCCCAATCTTTGTGCTATTTTTGACATACATTTTACTTACGTATGTTATAAGCCCTGTAATACGTTATTATTATTTTTGCTTTAAACAGCCAGTTATCTTCTTTATTTTGATAACAATTTTATGGAGATGTAATTTATATACCATACAATTCATCCATGTAAAGTATACAATTCATTGTTTTTTTTATATTCACAGAGTTGTACAATCATCAGCACAGTTAATTTTAGAATATTTTCATCACTCCCAAAAGAAACCACTTTAGGAAATACCCCGTTCCCCATTTCCCTCAACATCTGTCAGTCTTAGGCAATTACTAAGTTACTTTATGCTTCTATAAATTTGCCTATTTGGGGCATTTTGTATAAATAGAATCATACAACATGTGGCCCAGGTGCTCCCTGGTGCCAGCCCTGCCTCTCTCACCTGGACCACAGCCACGCCCCCTCTTGGCCTCCCTGCTTCCAAAGATCTGTGTGTCCTCAGTGCAGCAGCCAGATGAAACCCACTCTACTGTTTTTCATTCCCTGTCTCCTCTGTTGGTATCACCATTGGTGCAAGTTAGAAAAATCTGACACTATTCATAAACTCTCCCATTTTTTTCTCAATCCGTATCTAATTTGTCACCTGGTTCTGTCTATTTCTCCTTTTTTAACATTTTGGGAATCACTCACTTCCACTCCATCCCGTGTCTTAGTTCACTTCATCCCTATTTGTCCGCTGGGCAACAGCAATAGGCTCTTAACTGTTCACCTTGCCTCTAATCTCTCCTACCCATGTTCCATTCTCTGAATTGCTTCTGGTTGTTTTTGCAAGGTCTGTATCTAATGACATCAGTCCCCTGTTTGTTTTCACCCAGGACACTCAAACCAGGCAGCTTAGACAGGCTTATAAGGCTCACTGTTTTTTGTTCTCAGTCTGACTTTCTACTCTTTTTTCTAGACAATTTCAGACCTACAAGACAGAACCACACTATGCTCTCACACCTCTGTCCCCTTGTAGAAGCTATTTCTTTTACCTTAAATTGCTTTTTGTCTTCCTGGTAAACTCCTGCACATTCTTCAAAGCCCTGTTTAAATGGCCCCTTCTGATGCCTTCCCCAAGCATGTTCATTCCTTCTCTCTGGTTTTGTTTCACTTTACAACACACTCCATCAAAGCTGACACCTCTCTGTGTGGTTACTACTTGTTTTCACTTCTGTCTGCCTTTCATGCTGTTAACGTGAGGGAAGGACTTTATCTTATAATCTTAATTTCCCTGATTCTATTCCAGGTACCCAGTTGGTACTTATATTTCATGAAAAGTTGCCCTATACAATAACTGATCTTCTTATGAAGAGGTCGTACTATGTAGTGATTGATCATTTATTTAGGCTAAGAACTGTTTGATCTACCTACCTCTCCTGCTAAATATGTAATATTTGGTATTTCATTTCAGATGTGAGATGGAAAAACAAATTCTGGGGCAAATCCATGGAAATTGTGCCAATTGGCACAACACACGTGACTCTGCCAGTGTAAGTTCTTCTTCTGTAGTTAGGAACTCTATAGAATTTAGGGCCAGGATTTCGCTCTGGGACAGGATGCTCACCATCCTCCCCATGGCATTGAGTGTATGTGTTTTTCTTTCAATCTGTTTGACAGTAGGTTTAAACGTTCCTCATTTTGGCAATCTCACATTTTTTTCCCTCAAATGGAAATGCCTCCTGGAGATCAAAGTTCCCTGAATAGAAGCTTTTTAAAAACTCATTTCCATTTCCTAACAAGACTAAGAATGGTAGTTTTTCTTTCACATTATTGTCCTGCCTTGCTGTCAGAATTCTTTTTAAGAACGATATGGCCATGATCGTATAGGCAGAATTGGTGCTATTTATACAGCAAAATGGTTATGAGCAGGGACTCTGGAAGCAGACTGCAGAGGTCCCCATGCTTGCTCTGCCACTTGCTATAATAATTGTGAATCCCTGAGCGAGTTGCTTCACTTTTTGGTCACCAGTTTCCTCATCTGTAAAATGGGGATAATAAATCACCTCCTTCCTAGGGCCATTGTGAAGATTAAACAGATAATATATATAAAGCACTTAAAATAGTACTTGGCACATAGCGTGTGCAATGTAAATATCTGGTCTTATTACTGTTTCCTCATGATTATTATTTAACTCCATAAGTAATATCTGAATAAATTCTCATCATAAAAGATGCAGGTAATATGTGTGCCAAATTGTATAAACCCCCACACCTTCCTCATGCCCACTTCCGTTTCGTAGCTCAACAGCTTCAGACAAGTCGCCTCTGACTCTGAATTGCCTCCTCTGTCAAGAGGGAGTAGACTGCTCCAGGAGGCCACCAGCTCCTCATGAAGCCTCTGGCAGTGTCCAGAGTACTGGTGTGACTGCTGTCATCCTCTGTGGCATGCACACCGCCTTGGAGAGTGGAAGCTTATAGAGCACCCAGCATGGTGTAGACAATCCGTGTTGGCTCCATGCATGAAGGAATGAGTAATTCCTGATGTGACTTATTTTATAAAATCGCAGTGCTCATTTGCATTTGCTCCTGGCTCTTCTGGGAATCGGCACTTTTACTTTTTCCTTCTTTATTTAGTTTTGGAGATCATTTTGAGTGGAACAAAGTGACCTCTTGCATCCATAACATCTTAAGCGGACAGAGGTGGATTGAGCACTATGGAGAGATTGTCATCAAGAACCTGAGTGACGATTCCTGCCACTGCAAAGTGAATTTTATAAAGGTAATTCTGGTGGCTCTCTGTCTCCAAAGGGCTGTCTGTGGCAGAGCCAGGGCCTCAGGGCATGGGGCATTTTGGGGGATTTTTGACCTTTACCTTTGTGCCAGCAGACAAGCAGTCTGGGCTCCCTGGTGCCAGCCAGTCCCAGCTCTGTCACCTGGACCAGGGCCATGGCTCCTCCTGGCCTCCCTCCACCCTTACTCCCATGCAGTCTATCCTTAGAGCTGCAGCCAGCGGGACCCTTTTAAAACATAAGGCATCATGCTACAACATGGATGCACCTTGGAGACATTATGCTAAGTAAAATAAGCCAGACCCAAAAGGGCACATATTGCATGATTCCACTTATATCAAGTCTCTCAAGGAGTCAAATTCATAGAGGCAGAAAGTAGAGTGGTGGTTACCAAGGGAGGGAGGAGTGGGGAGTTCCTGTTTAATGGGTCAAGTTTCAATTTGGGAAGATGTAAAAATTCTGGAAATACCCCATAATACTCTGAAATAAAAAAAGAAAAGAAAAAAAGAACAGGCATTCATAGAGGAAAAAAATTCTGGAAATAGTGGTGATGGTTGCACATTTCGAATGTATGTAATGCCACTGGATTGTATACTTAGAAATGATTTAAATGGTAAATTTTATGTTATGCATGGTTTACCACAATTTTTTTTAAAATGTCATGTCATTCCTTTGAGCAAAATTGTCCAGCAACTTCCCTCTTTCTCAGAGTGGAAGCTGCATCCTTACAGCAGCCCGCAAGGCCCTGCGCTGTCTGCGCTCCCCACCCCACCCCTTTGTGCTTGCCCCTGCATGCTCACGTGCACATACGCGCCACCCTCGTGCCCCTCCAACCTCAGCTGCAACCACCCTCTCCTCCCCTTCCTTCCCCACCCTTCCCCACATCCTCTGACCTGACCACAATGGCTTCTTTCTCTTTCTTCACTTCCCCTGCTTGGGCCACTCTCCCCAGATCCTTCCATTCCCCAGCCCCATCCTGCCATTCACTCCCTAGTGTATGTATCCCGTTTGCTTCAGAGTGTCCATTGCTGTCCAAAGTCAGCTGGCTCATTATTGCCGTACTTGTTTTTTCTGCTCTCCATACCCTCTTCACCATCCCTGACTCCAAAAGAGCAAAAACCTGGTCTGTCTTGCTCAGTACTGTAAACCCTGACTCCCGAATGGTGCCTGGCACACGGCAGGGGCTCATAAACATTCAGGGAATAAATGGAAAAATTGGCCGGAGGCAAAAGTATGCAGTAGACTCTGTATTGCTCTAACTCCCTTGATTGGAGGCCTTCCCCACCTTCTCTCCCTCCTAGATTCCTTCTTGCCTGTAAAAATCTCAGGTACTTTTAAGGTGGCTTTAAAACATTACCCTCCTCAGGGAATATTTGTATTTAACTAAGATCAAAATCATAAGCTGAGGGATTAGGTTTTAATTGTGGAATTTCATGCAATACTTCTCTGCACCACCTGTAATCCACAGGGACACTTATGAAGAGGTGGAGTGGGGTCTTTATTACACAAGTCAAATGGGATTGTAGACAGACGTAAACCTTAGATATGGGGCAAAACAAAAATGACCCTACTTTGAAAACTTTATCTAAGCTCTCTGCAAAAAGAAACAAAACGCAGCCTGGGGCAGGGATGTATTGCCAGTGACCCAGGTGGGAGCCACCGAGCTCTCAACATTTTCCCCAAGGAATTTTGCTCAGTTCCCAGGTTGACCACCTACACGGTTCTCATCCACTGAAAATCAGAAAGTGGATTTTTGTGGTTATGAGACACAAGATGATGTGCCTCTCGTGTTGATAGAGAACCTGAAAAAGCAGGTGCCACAGTTACCTGTAGAACACGATGGTGCTCCTCTGTGGCTTCCATCAGATTGACAGCATTGGATTTGTTGGCAAATGTCTCAAAAAAAAAAAAAAAAAAACTGGCTCCTGCTTCAAAATAAACTTTAGAGCCTGTATTGTCTCCCCAGCCCTGCCCCACCGCTTTTCTCTGTTCTTACACAGCTAGAGAACTAACTTTAAACTTCTAATTCATCCCATTTTTACCATAGCCTTGGAATGGGGAAGTTGAACCACCAGAATATGACCTGAAAATGCCATTCAACTTTATTGGTTTCCAAATATGGATTCTGTTTCGGCTGAAAATAGTACTAGGATTTTTGATTTATGGAGAAATGCCTCTGTCCTTTCAGAGAGATTTTAGGGCAGCCCAGGTAATTGGGAGGTTTGGAGAAAAAAATCAACTCCAGGGAGTTGTAGCTCCCTCTGCTGGTGTGAGTGTGGTACTGTATAACACCCACAAGGCTGAGCTGGGCTGAGCTGAACTGAACAGAGTGCAAAGCCGTCTCACAGACCATGACCAATGCACAGTGAGAATATGGGATGCACAAGGTTCCCGTGGGCAATCCTAGGTTGGGGGAAAAATGATAAAAGAAATTGGAAAAGGGCCATCTAGTTCCTTTAGAGAAAAGAAAATTATATGAGTTAAATTTCTTTTAAGTTGCAGTAGTCAGGGCCACTGTGCTGTAAGAGATGCAGTGGCAGCCATGGGACGGCTCTTTCGGGTCAACCACACTACTTGGCTGACGTCTAAGAGTAGAACTGAGCTTTTCCTTTCTATATTGTATGTAGCAAAAGTAGAAAAAAATGTATCTTACATAAATGTTGGGTTAACCATTAATTTTTTTTTAAATAACTAAAGGTATGATTTAAAATTAAAAAGCCAAAACCCAGACATAAAAACAGGCACATAGATCAATGGAACATAATAGAGAACCCAGAAATAAACCCACACATTTACTCTTAATTATTTTTGACAAATATGCCCAGAACACGTATTGGGGAAAGGGCATTCTCTTCAATAAATGGTGTTGGGAAAACTGGACATCCATATGCATCTATATCTACATGAGTGAAATCAGAATCTTGTCTCACACCACCTAAAAAAATCAACTCAAAATAGATTAAAAACTTAAACATGAGACTGGAAACTGTAGAACTACTAAATGAAAGCATAGGGGGGAAAGCTTCATGACATCGATTGGGGCAATAATTTTTTTTAAATATAATCCCAAAAGCACAGGCAATGATAGCAAAAATAGACAAATGGGATCACATCAAACTAAAAGACTTCTGCACTGAGATGGAAACAGTCAATACAGTAAAGAAACAACCTAGAGAATGGGATAAAATATTTGCAAACTATACATTTGGTAAGAGATTAATATACAAACTATAAAAGGAACCCAACTCAATAATGAAAAAACAAGCTGATCTAAAAATGAGTAAAGGACCTGCATAGACATTTCACAAAAGAAGACATACAATTGGCTGATAGATATATGAAAAAAATACTCAGCGTCAGTCATCATCAAGGAAATGCAAATTAAAACCACAATGAGATATCATCTCACATCTGTTAGAATGGTTGTTATCAAGAAAATGAAAGCTGAGTTTTGGCGAGAATGTAGAGAAAAGGGAACCCTTAAACACCATTGGTGGAAATGTAAATTAGTGCAACCATTATGGAAATCAGAGAGTCCTCAAAAAATTAAAAATCGAATTACTGTATGATCTAGCAATCCCACTACTGGGCATATATCCATGGGAAATGAAATCAGTATTTTGAAGAGATATCTGCACTCCCGTGTTTACAGAAGCACTATTCACAATCAGCAAAATACGGAAGCAACCTAAGCGTCCGTCAATGGATAAATGCATAAAGAAATGTGGTATATATACACCGTGGAATACTATTCAGCCTTTAAAAAGAAGGAAACCCTGTCATTTGTGACAACACAGATGAACCCAGAGGACATTTTGCTAAGTGAAAGAAGCCAGGCACAGAAAGACGAATTACCACATGATCTTACTCATATGAGGAATTTAAAATAGTCGAACTCATGGAAACAGAGAGTAGAATGATGGTTAACATGGGTTTGTGGGAGAGTGAAGGGGAAGATTGGGGAGATGCTGGCAAAGGATACAAAATTTTGGCTAGACAGGAAGAATAAGTTCAGGAGATCTATTGTACAACATGACGACTATAGTTAATAACAATGTATTGTATACTTGAAAATTGTTAAGAGTAGTTTTTAAGTGTTCTCATCACAAATAAATTATAAGCATGTGAGTTAATACATATGTGAATTAGATTAATTTCACCATTCTACAATGTATACATATTTTAAAACACGTTGTGCACATTTTTTTTGTCGATTAAAAAGAAACAGAACCCAGAACTGACAAATTATATGCAGTATAGAACCACTCTTACAGTTCTTCCTCTCGCTTTTTTTTTCTCCTTGATATCTGTAATAAGCTGATGCCAAAGTACTAAGCACACAATTGTCATTTGCATCCTAGGCAAAATACTGGAGCACCAACGCCCACGAGATTGAAGGCACGGTGTTCGACCGGAGTGGAAAACCCGTGCATCGGCTGTTTGGGAAATGGCACGAAAGCATCTACTGCGGCGGCTCCTCCTCGTCCATGTGTGTCTGGAGAGCAAGTGAGTGTCCGGGTTCATGGACGCCAAGCAAGGGCATGTGGTGGGCATAGCAAGTGGAGCCACGGAGGGCAGGGGTCAATGTCCGTTTGTGGCCTCCGGCCTCTCCTGCTTTGAGCTAGGCTAGAGGTGTTGGTCCTCCTTTCCTTCCTCTAATCCTGCCTCCAACTCCTCATCGCGGTTACAGCAACACCTCTGCTGGGTCCTGAACAAAGCCATTGCTAATCCGCGGGCATTCTCTGAGGGAGTCTTCTAGTCCACGCACGTGATGATGTTGGGCATTATGAAAGAATATCAGTGAAATGCAAGAAGTCATTCCAGAGTAAGGACAAAGAGGAAAGAGTTACTGGAAAAACAGTAGCTCGGAAGTGCTGCAGGAGTTAGCGATCCCCAAGGTTGACCCAACACCATTCTGATCTCTCCTGTCATCCAGGAGGATGCTGAGCCCTTGAGGCAGCTGTGGGGAGAAGGGCTAGGGAGCCCCAGCTTTCATCAGAATGTCCCCACAACGTTTTAGCATCTTATTCCATCTTCCAGTCTGAAAAATATGTTGTTTCCGAGTCACAGTCATGGTGTAAAACCATTGTTCTGAGATATATCTCTTAGGACACTTTAAGCTGATAAACCCCCTACCAAAAAAAAGAAAAACATTTTACTAGTGGCTTAAGCCATTAGCATATGTGCTGTTACTTAGCAATAAGTGGCTCCAGGGTTGTTACCTGTGTCAAGGACACAGATCAGTAAGGACACATTCTGCCACTCCCAGTGGGCTGTGACATTTCCTCTCATGGATGTAAAATGGTTGTCATGATTCAATATCATATCTCTGTGTGACAGCACACCAAGCACGGAAGAAGGGGAGGACAAAAGAGCTTTCTTCTCTTGCAACTCTCTTTTCTTAGGAATGCGATATATCCTAAGATCCCCCAGCAAATGTGTTTATATCACATCAGCCTAAAGTGGGTCCAGACCCATCTGTGAACCAATCATGGGCAACAGAGCGGGCAGGGGTGATTCCGATGGGTTTAGAGTCATCCTTGGCAAGGGTACAATGCCAACAGAAGAGCATCAGTGTTCCATTAGCAAGTAAGAAAGAGCAATGATGGCAGAGTAGGCAGCCAACAGTGGCTCTGTCGATGGGTGGCAGCCACATCTTCCA
Source organism: Lepilemur ruficaudatus (assembly GCA_963574885.1). Classification (NCBI taxonomy): domain Eukaryota; kingdom Metazoa; phylum Chordata; class Mammalia; order Primates; family Lepilemuridae; genus Lepilemur; species Lepilemur ruficaudatus. The sequence goes on from CAUYRT010033962.1 coordinate 9,605, forward strand.
CTGTAGCAGGGGTTGCCACAAAGCTAGAATGAGTTGGCACCAGTGGAGGCCTTCCTAGCTTCAGAGGTACCCGTGAGATTTTGCAAATGGGATAGTCTCTCTCCTTTGCTTAAAGCATGCATCACAGATGAGAGCTGCTGTTCTCTCTCAATGTTGAAGTGGTACCTTGACAAAGCAACACTGTTGAAGTTTGCATGTTGTTATTCCTTGACGTTATGTCTCTCTGTTCGCCATGAGCATCCTGGCCCAACGTTAAGAAAATCCACTATCTTCACTCTCTGGTGGTTCGGGAGCTGGGGTAGTTTTTTGAATTCATGGAAGGAAGCTTTTCTCTTATTTTCATGCTTCAGATATACAGGGGATTAGACTAGTTACAAGGAGAATTTCTGAAGCTTTGAAAAATGAATCTGCAGAAAAGTATTTATTTTGTTATGTGTGAACAGTGAGAGGTTTTGAGTGAATTTTATTAGTCTGCATTTGATTTACCCAATATGTAAGTTTGGGTATGTTTAGCTTGATTTTTAGCTGGAATTCAAGATAAGGCAATGCACCTAATGTTTTAAAGGTAAAGATGTAAAATTTGGGGGAGCAAGGGTTGGTAAAAGAAGAGCAGGAATGGAAGGAAAGAATAACACTTATTGAGCACTTGCTATAGGTTCAGCACCGTTCTAGGTGCTAGACAGATTTGCAGGAGAATTTGGTGTCGCTCAAATAAAGAATGGATTCTCTAGAGTGAGAGTCTTCTTAATCAGGAAAAAATGGTCCCAGAGTTCTTTTTAGCATGTTTATTTTAATATCAAAATTATTTTCATAGCTTAAACAGTACCTAAGCTTCACAGCATTGCATAAATTTGCTAATCTGAATGCAGAAAGGAGGCCATACCCCTGTAGATAGAAGAAAAAGAGAAGAAAATTTAGAGAGAAATATTCAGTATCTGTTCATTAGTCAGAATGTTTTAATAGGAATGGAGTGGTTTAAAGCTGAGAAAAATTGTAGCCAGTTTGAGATGAAAAAGGTAAAGGGATTAAAATATAACCTAAATGAAATGAAATTTGAGGATGAATGATTTATTTTTCTTTTAGATCCCATGCCGAAAGGCTATGAACAATATTATGGCTTCACACAGTTTGCGCTAGAATTAAATGAAATAGATCCGTTGTCAAAGTCTTTATTGCCACCTACTGACACTCGATTTAGGCCAGACCAAAGGTAAGGATTTTTTAAAGATTTTTCTCTCCAGAGATGTAAAACTCTTTACAAAAAGTCTTATTAACAACCCCCAGGCCGTGGAAGCACCTGAGCGAGGTAGAAAATGTCATCAGGAGTAGAGAGGTGTAGGCGGGCTTTCAACAATTGTGTCGTGTAGAAAATGGAGCCCAGCTTAGATCTATGTGGGGCATGGCCTGTATTTTCAGTAAAGTCCTGTTTCTAATGAAATGACAAAAAAAAAGTTGTTTATTTTGAAGAGTTTTGCTGCATTCAATCATAAGTAACTCATTGAGCATTTGAAAGAGAGAAAAGTGTCCAGTTCCCTTGGGCCCCTCGAATTTAAATTATTTGGTGCACTGAGATCTAACTACTAATTCTAAGTTGCTGCCAGCAAGCTGTGTGACATGTGGTAAGTCTTCATCTTTCTCATCCTCAGTTTCATACTCTGCAAAATGGAAATAATAATCTCACCCCTGAGATCTTTCTAATTAAGGCTCAAAATCCAGGAGCCCCCCACAAAAGATGACTACATTTGGCTTTCTTAAAAACAAACATTTCATGAGCTAAGTATTAGTTAAAAAAAGAAAAGAAAAACAAACTAAAAACCCTTCTTTATGGCAAAATAAATAAAAATATATAAGGTCCAAAGATAAACGGCAAACTGAGAAATCTACATCTGCAACTCATCATGAATTGCTTCTAGAAATCAAGTCATAGAGCAGCGCATTAGAAAAAAATGGACATAGGACAAAAAACAGTCCATAAAATAGGAAATGCAGGTGTCCCTTAAACGTGTAAAAAGATGCTCAGCCTCATTCATAATAAGAAAAATGCACATTTTAAAAACCGTGCTGACATCCCATTTCTTAACCTATCAGATTGGCAAAAATTCTAAAGTTTGATACATTCTGAGGCTATGGGAGCAAAGGGCTCTCCCATAACATTGCTGATGGGAATGTAAATTGCCATAATCCCCATAAAGGGCAGTTTGGTAATATATAAATTACAAACTCACCCTTTAACCCAGCAATTCCACTTCTAGAAATTTCGCCTATGGATTTCTCCTATTTACTCAAGAGCAAAATGATGGATCTACAAGGTCATTCGTTGCAGCATATGTTGTCACTTTAAAAAATTGGGTACAATCCAAATGTCTACCAATTAGGAATTGTTTAAATAAAGTATATCCAGACAACTGAATATTATGCAGCTATTAAAAAATGAAGATGTCCATATACTACCATGGAACGATCTCCAAAATATATTGTTAAGTAAAAAGTAAAGCAAAACAAAAGATTAAGGTATAAATAGTATGTATAGCTCGCTACCATTTGTATTTTTTAAAGGAAGGGAGGGGTGGGAATATATATTAATATTTGCTTATGTATGCAGGAAGAATCTCTAGAAGGATGCGCAAGATATTATCTTCCCTGGCTACCGCAAAGCATTGTTCGAAGGGTTGGGGGAGAGGTCTTAGGCACAGGAGAGGATTTTGAATATCCAGTCTGGATAACACTTGCAAGTTTATTGGGAATGACTGTTATGTTTTCTTGGAGTTAATATCCCTGCATTTCCCCCCCCATGCCTCAGGTTTCTAGAAGAAGGGAACATAGAAGAAGCTGAAAGACAAAAGCAGAGGATTGAACAGCTACAGAGAGAAAGGCGGCGGGTCTTAGAAGATAATAACGTGGAGCACCAGCCTCGGTTTTTCAGGTTGGTGCCTGGGGTGTGGGGGTTGTTGGTTGATAGATGGTTCTGGCATGTCTGGAGAAAGTGAACAGGACTGTCCTCTCCCCAGATGGGAGTGTTCCCCATGCTCTTCCTGCTGCAGAGGGGTGAAACCCCTCCTCTGTGCCAGGGCCTGCCTTCCCCGACACCTGCCTCTGGGCTGTCCCTCTTGCTGTCCTCAGGCAGGAGCAGGGCCACTGTTTTACCTTCCCCGTGTTCGCCCCATGAGTCTACAGAGGAGGCTGTCAGTGAGGGAGGCTGTCAGAGCCGTCCGGACACCTGGCCAGCTTATTAAATTCATAGCTAAGGTTGGCCACCCCCAGAGATATATTTTACATGAAGATAGAGATAATTAGTAATCACCCTGCTGCTTACCAGTATGGAAATTCCAAGTAGTCTAATTCCTGGATTATAGAAGTTCCGATGCACTTGGGCTTGGATTTGGAACATTTACCGTTATTTTTAAAATAACTTGCTAAGAGGGTCTTGTTAAAAATAGACTTAAATTTTTAAAGGGGCATGAAAGATCCTCAGCCCTTCACCTCCTCACTTCCCTCTTTTATTGTAAACTGAGAAGAAGCAAAGGCCCAGGGAGCGCAGGTGATTGTTGAAACACCCAGACTGAAAGACCCAGAAAGACCCAGAAGAGCAAGACTGGGGCTTGCTCTTCTGACTACTAGGCCAGGCTCTATACGGTTTTAGATTTTTTGTTTGTTCTTGTTTTAAAAAATCAATGTTAAAACAGGCATATGTAGAAAAGCAGCAAGCTCCTAACTTCTTCCACCCCAGTCCGGTTTCCAGGGTAACCAGGGTCTTGTTGTTGTTTTGGGGTATTTCTTGTTTGCATTTTCGTTTTTAATGGACACCAGAAGTACTTTTAGGAGGATTTAGCTACTGATCTATCAGTAGCAGCAATAAAATATATATTCTAAAACATCAAAATAGCAACAAATAATGTTTTATCTCCAAAATATAATGCTCTTTTTTCTGGAGTTGATGTAGATTCTACCAGATCCTTTCTGATCGTGTCCATGAATTCAGGATATTAGTGATTGAGGACAACTGGCCAGAATTACATCCTGAAATATTCAAAACTTTGTTTAAACACTTTAAAAATAAGATAGACATGTTAAATTCGTTTTGAAAAAGACAAGGGATAGAAAAATGGATAGATTAACAGACCAATCAATTGATTTACTGATTAGTTGATAGCTACACACATATACCCTTCACTAGGTCAATTCTTTTTTTTTTAAATAGATCATCTAGTTTCATTTTTTTTAAAAAAAGAAAACCTACATTTATAAAGATGTTCATTGTAGTACCTTTTAGGATCATTAAACATTGTGGGTAACCAAACTGTCTCAAGGACTAGTTAAGGAGATTCATCAACTCGATCCAACATGAAAGCATTAAAAATGACCTCATCAAGTCTGTGGGGCTCTATGGGAAACAAATTAACATTTAAGTGCAAAATGTAGAATGTTACATGTGCTGTCATCTCAGTCACGAAGGAATTCGGTCCAGGTGGAAGGGCTGAAGGCCGCTGCAGCTGAGGTGGCCATTCCTCTCTTTCTTTGTGATTGTCTATAATATCATCATAGCATTGCGAGGGGAAAATTTTAAAAATGGGAGAAAAAGTGAGAGGTGTTCAGCTGTAGCAGTATCTGTTTGGGACTGTTCAAGTTGGAAACCTGGCAAAGATTTTTCAGAGAGGAATGTGGGCATTTGGATGTTGTCATTAACCCTTGCCAAGGACCGACAAAAACATCTCTGGGAAGACTAAGTGGAAGCCATAGCTCAGGCAGAATTGAGCCTCTTTGTTTCAAAATAGTGAGCTATCTGATACACAGGTTGGCTCATTTCAAACACATCCCTTTATTGGAATAGGGAAACAACTGTGATAAAAATCTGCCTTCCTGAGAATTGGGAAAACAGGCACGGTCCACTTAGAAAGCCAAGATCCTTTCTAAGTTCCAAATAGGTGCCGTTGCATAAGGTCTCAGTAGCAATTACTCAACCCAACTGTTCAGCATGAAAGCAACCATGAACAATATTTAAATAAATAGGCATGGCTGTGTTCCAATAAAACAGCATTTCAAAGGTAGGCAGAAGGCTGGATTTGACCCTTGGGCTGTAGCTTGTGGACCCCGCCTTATTCTGCTGATGGGAAATGATCTCCAGTACATATTGTTATGTCAAAAAGTCGATTATGTCTATCTCTATGTCTAGTACAACATTGTGTCAGAATAGGAGAGAGTGGAGTGTGTGTCATGCACACATGGGCATGGAATCTCTCTGAAAAAAATGAAGCTGATACCATCACTGCCTCTGAGAAGAACCAGGGGGCTAGGAGACAGGGGTGGGAAGAAAACTTTTAGCTATATACCCTTTTGTGCCTTTTGAATTTTGATCTATGTCATGTATTATCAATTCAAAGAATAGTAAATTGAGTATTCTCTTCAGACTGTTATGACTGCCAGTTCCCTTTTTTTAAATGTTACCTTATCAGCTCCTAAGAACAACCTGGTCGATGTGTGGCTTTTATGTCACCGGTCCCAAGGCAGTGACTGTCATCCTAGCCATGTTTTATAAATGATAGACTCTCCCCCAGCCTGTCTATCTCTAAGAAGCACCACTTTCCTCAGCCTCTAAGATGGTCAGCAGTATCAAAACGGTTTCCAGGCTTCCATCCCCTGTCCTGATCAATACTGGACTCTCAGGGATGATGCATGCATGTGAGAATGATGGTGGGGGAGGAGAAGGAGGGGAAAGAGAGAGAATGTGACACCATTTTCAAGAATCTGCAAGAAATTGTTTCATCTTTCACAGGAAATCCGATGATGACTCTTGGGTGAGCAACGGCACCTATTTGGAACTTAGAAAGGATCTTGGCTTTTCCAAACTGGACCATCCTGTCTTGTGGTGAAAAAGTAAAGAAGAAGAAAGAAATGTTGGTGTACTTCTCCTGTGCTTGCTTCCTGAAGCAGCACACACCTGTGTCTATATATTTAAAAGATACTATCTAGAATGATCACTTGTGCTTAGTTAGCTTAGCATTGTATTTAAGTACGTATTTTCTTCAGTGGGTTTCTTTACGATTTCAAATGTTATCATGATTGTTTATATGAATGTAGAACACCTTGATATTTCTTTTTATATATGAACTATTTAATAAAAATGAAAGATTGAATGTTAATGTGTGGGTTAAAAAAAGAAGCTTTAACACTAACTTTCCAAAGGTTAGGGAAAATTCAAATTAAATCTATGCCTTATAAATTATGTTGGAGAAAAAGAGGCAGCCTCTCCCAAGTGCATGAAGAAATAAGAATACCCAGGGTTACTTGCCCGTGCGTAAGCTACCCAAGTTCCAATTTGGGAGCTGAAATATCTTTTTGCCTCAGACAGCTCTTGAATTGCTCATTCAGAACAATTCTGCTGGTGCTGGAGTCTGAAGAGTATTTTCATTTGCATTTTAGTGATTGGGGGAGGGTATAAGATTAGTGGGGTGTGTTTTTATGTATGATGGATACGGCACCTTCTCGAAGAAGAAGCTTTTGAGCTCCTTCTTCCCTGTAGTTTCTATTGCCTTATATACAAAATCATACCCTCTTGCTCAGAGAATTTGTCATTAATTAGAGAATTCCCCATTAATTAAATACTGTCATGGCATCCCAGAGAGGTAATAGAAAATTTCTCCTTTAGCGAGAGCTGAATCCTTGACAAGTTAAGAAACTATTTCCTGCTTCCCACTCCACCCCTAGCTTTTTGACCCCTCCTGTTTGACTATCTCATTGAGCATGGAATGTCCCAGTTCAGCGTAAAACATTCGGTTCATTCCACACAGTACCTTGACTTTCTAAAACTTTAGCAAAATAACTGATTGTTTTGAATAACTCAACGTGTTTTTCTTAAATACTGTTTTAGTATTTTCTACCTCTAAATAAGCACTGTATTTTAGATCTTGTATAAAAAGTTCGACCATCTGCCTTATAGACAAACGTAGGAAATTGACATTCTTCCTTTGTGGTTGTGTTCTGATAAAGCTTTAAGTGTCTTAGCCCTTTCCCATAATTTCTTGTTACTCATGTCACTCTTTTGTGAGTTTTGCAGCAGTCTTGGATAATATACATTATAACTTCTAAAAGGGGAAACTTTGTCTCCTTAAATGTGTTATGTCAAATTATAATAATATAATTTGTGCAGTAGTTGAATTGTGTTATCAAAGCAATTCCAATTTCTGCCCAGATTACATTAAAACCAAAGCCTAATTGTTAAGCCTTTTATTCTAACGTCCATAACAATCCTATGGAATATCAAGTGTAATGATGTGGTAAAAAGATTTCTCCTGAAAACATTTTTTGATATTTAAAGAAATCCAGAGCATATAGAATGTTATGAATGCAGAGTAAACTAAAGGGAAAAGAATGCACAATTTTTCAGCATCACACCAAATAGCTAGTTGGACAGTATTGCATTTTCAAAACGGAGAGTTTCTTAAAGTGGATCTGTAGCCTCTTGGAATCTGCCAGTGACTGGCATTTTAAAACAACTCGTTAAATATGGGATTCATTTATTCCATTTTATGGAGATGCCAAGATGAACACAATGTGCATGTCATTTCCATTTCTAAGCAGTTGAATGGCACAAGTTCTTTGGTATGTGCTTTGTTCTTTCCTTCTAAAGCAATTATCCAAATTCTGTTCACAGACATGAGGAAGTAGGCTGTGGATTTAAGGGTACTCAAGGGGAAAACAAATCTAGTTTTCACAGTGTGAGGGTAAATGTAAAATTTTAGTAATACTGGCTGTAAAATAGGCCTGCTCCAGAGGCTGGCTCAAAAAAGAAAAAAACAGCAACAGAAAACCTACAGCCTGCATGGATGTAGCATTGCCATGCAGCATTTGGAATTCCCTTAATTGTCCCAATGCTGTCATTCCAATTGATCTTATGCTTTAATTGGAATCAAAAGGACAACTGGACCAAATATTACCTCTATTGTCATCTCATTTGAGATGGGGTTGGGGATGAATTAAAATATGATACAGTGCCAGGCAAGATGGCTCACACCTGTAATCCTAGCGCTCTGGCAGGCCAAGGCTGGTGGATCGCTCAAGATCAGGAGTTCGAAACCAGCCTGAGCAAGAGCGAGATCCCGTCTCTACTAAAAATAGAAAGAAATTAATTGGCCAACTAAAAATATATGTAGAAAAAATTAGCCAGGCATGGTGGCACATGACTATAGTCCCAGCTACTTGGGAGGCTGAGGCAGGAGGATCCCTTGAGCCCAGGAGTTTGAGGTTGCTGTGAGCTAGGCTGACGCCACGGCACTCTAGCCCAGGCAACACAGACTCTGTCTCAAAAAAAAAAAATATATATATATATATATATATATATATGATACAGAACTATATGCAAATTTGGAAATCTAGTCAGTACTGGCATATACAAAGGGCTTTTCTGAACTTTAAACAGCTTGGTGATATATCCTGTTATCATAAGCTTAAAACTATCTTAAACAGGAAATGGCTTCTTTTTTCCTTCTGTCACTTTTCTCAAAAATACCTTTCCACCAAATTGTTACCTCTGTGACACTTTATGTTTTTAAGAAGGAGAAAACAGGAACATGGCATTATTTGGGAAGAATTGAGGTAGAATTTAATTTTCTAGACTTTAAATCTCCCTGTTAAGTCATGCCAATCACTGCACCACTTGAGATACATAGTTTAACTTCTATTTAATTTCCTAATTATTCCATCTTAAATTTCTGGTGAGTTACACAGAAATTCTTAGAAATAGGACTTTGTGCAGACAACCACCCTGCACTTCAGATGATGTTCCTAGTGCCACCATTGACTACCCTGAACTGCAGGAAATGCATTCAGGAAGGAGCCAACAGTCTCCAGTGTAGCATGTGAGCTGATCAGTTCCCTCCCCAGGCCCCAAAGCACCCCAAGGCTGGGATTTCCATGAGTCAAAGGTAATAATAAAAGCCTGGAGGAAGGAAGCCTCTCTCTGTAGTTCTCCTCCGAGGCCAGGCTGGTTCTAGTCCTGACTAAAGAGATGAGAGTCCACTTGCAGGCGACAAGTACCAGGATGCCCGAGCAGCGCCACGGTCTTCCTGTGCTTCCTGTGGGAGAAAATATACAAACTGATTCTTTTTGTTAATGTTTATTTCCTTGGAGCTGCTGTTTTCTCCTATTCTATTTTTAATTACATCCAATACATTATTGGCTTGAGCTTCAAGCACTGTCCTTCCTCTGTATTTTCCGGATTTATGATGAGTGATCTTGTTCTACTGTTAAAGATGTCAGGCCTAAAAGAAAAATAATAAAGTTTTTATTTGGCTGTTGAACTTTGAGGTAGGCCTACGACATAACACTACAAGTTACCTTATGCCTCCGGCGAACGTAGAATCTCCTCAGACATTTTCATTATGAGCAGAAGCAGCAAGAAATTGTTTTTATGATCTTAGGAATAATAGTTCCAATGTATTGGCATAGTTTATTTGAATGTCTTTAATTTTGATATTAATATCAGCATAAATCTATTTTTGCTACCAGATGATAGCTATTTTCATGTGCTCAATTTTCCTCTGCATTGTATTAATCTGTGACTCAGTGTTAGTCGTTCTTTTTCTGTGTTGGAAATCCACGTCACATAAATATCTGCAAGTCATGACAGTCTCAAATGCAAACCATTTTCAGAGACTTTGGTCTTGGGGAATGCAGTGATCACAAGTGACTATTTTATTTGCGATTTTATCTTCCTCTGTTACATCAGAGGATTTTTTTTTAATGGATATTTACAAATCTTCCACTTAACTATTTGTGAAATTATTTTCTGTTTAAATCCTACCCTTCCCTCCATACCCAATGCCTCCCCAAAAAGCTCCTATTAATGTGTTTAATCTCCCTCATGTAGCTAGTTGAAAGTGAATAAATAACATGGAAAAAGGCCACCATTGTCTTTGTTTTTCCAGATTAATGGGTACATGTGGCTGCTGAAAGGGGACAGAACAAGACTCTTTCAAGGAAGAAACACACCAGGTTACCTGAAGTAATGGGACTGGAGATAAGAATCCCCTATCTTGCAAAGTGTAGACTTGCCACACTTTCACTCCCAACTTCTCTGAGGCATGCCGCAAATGCAGCTCCCCCAGCTCTTGGAATGGGGGCATGAGGCACCAGGAGCCCCTCTGTCTAGCCCAGCGTGCTAGGGAAATGTCATCCTTCTCTCTGTGTGTCCTAACATGAAAAAGCAAATGCTTTTTCTATTTGCATCGATTTATTGGCCCTTACGAATGACCAGCTCATCTCCCATACGTCAGTTGAATCCTTTGCAGTGCCAGGAACACTGTTAGCATTCTCTAAAGTTCCATTTGATTCTGTTAATATATTTATGGTGTTATACAATGCACTAGATTGCAGAGTTACTTACATAAAGTCATCTCTGCATTCCTAAAAGAACTTAAAAAGACATCCAGAAGCAATTCATGAACCTTGATTGGATCCTGGCTTAAAAGAAAAGCCATAAAAGACATTTCGAGGACAATTAGTGAAATTTGTGTGTAAACATAATAATGAAATTATTGCCAATTTTCCAGCATTATTCAAAATAATGTGTTATGGACACTAAAGGAAATCTTAAAAAGCAGCCTCAGACTATTTTAACATGTTGGTCATTATTTTAACATACTGGTATTAAAGCATCTTAAGGGGTCGACTTTGAAGAAGCAATAAAATTTGGAGGTCTAAGTTCCAAGCCATTAGTTTAGAAATTTAGTTGTATTATTTTCTAGTCATACCAATGAAATACCAACATTAACATAGTTAATGTCCATCAGTGATTAGCAAATCAGGATATCACTGCCCCCCTAGTTGACACCAGTAAAGGATTTCTTAATATGGATGACTTATTTGGGACTCCTGCAGGAAATGGAATCCAACGCAGATGGTTCAAGAGACTTAAATGAAAGGACGACTTGCAGGGTTGTAAGCAGGCTGAAGCCACCAAAAGATTAGCAGCAGTGGGAGGTTGTGACTACCCCGCAGTAGCTGGAGCTTCTGAGGAGGGGACAGCCATCAGGAGCTGCAGTTGGAGAGAGACATGCAGTCCCTGCCAGAAAAATCCAGAGTAAAGAAGAACTATCCCAACCTTTGTCTCCTCCAGCTGCCACTGTCCTAGCAGTGCGCCTTCGTGGCTGAACCCAAGTGAGCGCAGAGGCAGGGGCAGGGGAAAAGCCAGCGCAAGCAGAAAAACAAGCACGTGGACCTCCTATTCACAGAATAGATCATGTCTGAGCGTTCAGAGGAATTTTCAGTAAGTGAATAGGTAGAAGAGCCTTCGAGAGCCTACCAAATTCTATATTTGGTAAATGACTTTGGCTCGCATTTATTTTACCAGGGATGATTGTATGTTGCTTTTGTACTGTCTTTGAAATTTAAAGGTAAGGACCATCATCTCCTCCTTCCCTTGTAATATCCTATGGATACTATAAAAAGGGCTTGAGACTGGGAGCACCCAGCAACTGCTGTGACAGAGTCTTTGCAAACATTGAGCTGGGAATGGACCTGGACACTGGGAATACACAGTCCTCCACCTTCAGAAGCTTCTAGCCTGGTGGGAAGCTGGTGGGTGAGTCAACAATCTCAATGTGGTGAGATGCTTCGTAATAGCGGACTCCCAAGTGGTGAGGTGAGAAGGGGATGTGGGCTCAACCAAGCTGGTGACTGGAAGGAGACAAGATGGACTCGCAGCCAGGATGACTCAAGGTTCCTCTCCTTGGTAATTTAGCCACAACACTGCTGCCCAAACTTGGTCACAATGAAATTTCTGACATGTCACAACATCTGGTGTTTCCTCAGCCCAGAGGCTTCAGACAAAGGGTGGGGAGTAGAGGCAGGCAGCACTCAGGTGGCCAAGGGGGCCAGAGGACACCAAGGGAACTGTATCCAAGGCCCTCAACTCTTTCCTCAGCCGCAGGCCACATAAGCCAACACCGCTAAGGTTCCTACCACATCCAAACAGTCTTAGGCAGAAGCAGTGAGGCCAAAATCCCAGGAATCTAAAAGAGATCTCTCCAAAAGTGACTGAGCACTACCAGAACAGACCGTCTAGATGATCAGATTAAACCACTTGTTTTTTCAAAACCTTCCTTTATTGTGGTGGAATATACATGCAATTTACCATTTTAACCATTTTTAAGTATACAGTTCAGCGGCATTAAATGCATTCACATTGTTGGGCAACCGTCACTACTATCCTCCATCTCCAGAACTTTTTCATTAGCCCAAACTGAAACTCTTGTACCCATTTAGACTAAATTTTAAACAGAGTTGGACCATTAGTTAGGTTTTATTTTTGCTAACCAATAGAAGAAGGGCTCGTGAGGACAGACCAGTTATTGGCAAGGTAACAGAATGACATTTTCCTTACTTCTGAGTGGTAGTGTGAGTTGCAGTTTTGCAGCCCCACTCCAGAAGCCCCACAAGAGCCCCATTTAGGCAATCCCCATGGATCAGAAGTGTTCACTGAGGACCAGAGGTTAAGCAACTTGACCAAACTCTTACAACCCACTCAGAGCAATGTAGGGACAGAAGTGTGTGTCCTCCTTGTTTCCAAATCCAGCTCCTTGTGCTATAGAATGAGATGCAAAGAGTGTGATCCCAACACCCCTTTCCCTTCCAAGTTTAAGTACTTGTTCTTTAATCTTAGTTTCAAAGGTTTCCTCAAGTCTTGGAGGTAGACACAGACAATTCAATGCACAGAAAAGAAGCCCTGAGATGGGACTTGGGGAACCTAATTCTAGTTAGTGGTGAGACCTTGGGCAGGCCACTTCCCCTTGCAAATCTCATCTTCCCCAACAGCAAATGGGCAGATTGTCATTAAAGCCTTCTCTATACCACCACTTCATGATCTCAAGGATAGGTAGAGATGTTCTTCTATCAATCAACAAACATTCATGAACCTAGACACAGTCCTTGCCCTCATTGAGTTTACCTACAGATTGCAGAATCTGCCCTAAATTAGTCTTTTCTTTTTAATCTTAAGAGTGGAAATTGACCATCTAGAAGAATGACATTGCATATGTACAGGGAGGGACCGTGAGCCACAATCCATAGACAGCAGTGGGGCTGAAGGATTGCTGGAGAGAGAGTACTAGGAAGACAGGAAGTGGTAGTCCCAGACTAGGGTACTTAAAACGTTTAAAACAAGTGGACTATGGGCTAAATAGATCTTGAAAAACCTTTATGTTAAAAGAAAAGGATGTGACCATTTTATAAGTGATACTTCTTCAGTATTTCCTGTGTCAGGAACTGTGCTAAAAGGCACTTTATTACATAAATAGTGAAAGTACACCTCAAGGTACAGTACTCTATTCCAGGGATCTGCAAAAATATTTTTCAAAGCCAGATAGTATATACCATAGGCTCTGCAGACCATGGTCTCTGATACACTCGACTCTGCTGCTGTAGCCTCAAAGCAGCCAGAGACAATAAGTACATGGATGGGTGTGGCTGTGTTTAGAAAAACTAGGCAACATGCAGGATTGAACTGCAGGCTATAGTTTGCTGATGCCTATTCTATCCCAAAGTCTGGTCTATAGGTGCCCATGGACAAGTGTGGCGAGTCTTCTGAGACTCTCAAGCCATCATCTAAGAAAGTCAAGGTCCCCAGAAAGACATGCCTAAAATTTATCCCAATAAGGAAAGGTAAACTACTCTTTGGATCTTAGGAGTTTAGCAATGAAAGGCTTGGAAAGGCCAGCACCTTGGCCAGTCTCACCCAGAATTATTGCTTCCATTCTTCACAGAGAACACATACACATGCGTCTCCCTGCCTGACCTCTCCTGACCTCGGCATCCTCATTCCTCTGCCTCTTGAAATCCCCACTTGGAACCCCTGGGGCATCTCACACTCCACACATCCAAGAATGAAATCATCTTCCCCATTTCCAACCCATTCCTTTCCTCTCTGTCTCAGTAAATGTCACCACCACCCACAAGCTCACACAAGAAACCTGGGAGTGATTTCGACCTCCTCCCTCTCCCTCACCCCGCCTACCTGTGAAGTTCTCCCTGGCTCCAGAGCCCCTGACTCAGGCCACACGCTCTGAATGGAGCGCCTTCTGCAGTTACCACATTCCTTCCCATCCGTACTCTATGCTGCCACCAGAGTGATTTTTCTAAAATCAGGTTATATCATTAATCTGCTCATAATCCTTCTCTGCTCAAACACCTTGGTGTGATAATATGTAACACAGCAGTCACGAGCTCAGCGTTTGAGTAAGAAAGATCGCCTTGGAGTCCTAGCTCTGCTGTGCTGAGCCTGGGTCTCCTCAGTTCTAAACTGGAGTAAACCTCCAGGCTGGTTGTGAGGCTTGCTGACCGCTGTCATTTATGCAGCACTCACTCTGTGCTAGATGCCGACTCCATTCTACACGGGAAGAAATTGAGACCTAGCTCGGGTAACTTGCACACAGCTAGCATCTTGCACTTGATAAAGGCAGGATGGGAACGCTCTGAGCCTCTAACTTCTCAGCGCATGATCTGGGAACCTTCAAGACCCATGAAAGAGGTCTGCAAGGTCTAAACTACTTACATAAAAATATGAAACACTATCTAACTTTTTCTTTTTTCACCAGTGTACAGTGGAGTTTTCTAGGAGCTACATGGCATGTGAAATTGCAACAGGAACAGGTTAAGGCAGAAGTAAATGAAAGGGTGGGGACCTCACGGCATAGGTTGGAGAAAGATTTCTCACACCAGAAGTGAAATAGTAAGTAGTAAAAAGTTTATTTATTTTTTTGAGAAAGAAAGAAAGAGAGAGAGAGAGAGAAAAGGGAAGGAGTGGCCACAACAAGAAGGATGGTAGAAAGTGCCAGGCAGCTGAGGGAAAGTTGCTTGGAGTTTTAAAGGGTAAAAATGGCTTTCTCCCCACCCTCTGCTTCAGCAGACTGATAACAGCGGCGGCAATGAAGCTGTTGCAGGTCGTCTTCGTTTTCTCTTTTCTCTGTGAGGCTGGGTCATCTGCGTCCTTGAAATTTGTTTCTGATAGGAAGTGAGGCAGAGGGTAGGGGCGGGGGGGGTTCGCACCCCTACTGTCCGCTTTAGGGCTCTTCAAGGCTGAGAAAGAACTCTTAGTCATAACAAGTTAGGCCACAGGTGTTTTAACTGAACAAAGGGTAATTGTGTTGTGAGTTTTCCTTCAGAGTGGCAATTATACGCTGTGAATTTATTTCTCTTACTTGCTGTTTGACGGTTTATTTTCCTCTGTTAGGTTATTAGTAAGATCGCTTGTCAGTAAGTATGAGAATCCCATTGTCTTCTTTGAAACCACACATTAATGAGATTTGCAAAAATGTAAAGTGATTGCCTTAGAGTCCAACTCTGCTGTGCTGAGCCTGGGTCTCCTCAGTTCTAAACTGGAGTAAACCTCCAGGCTGGTCATGGTTCCCTTTATTTATTTATTTGTTTGTTTGTTTTGGAGACTATAGCTGTATTTCATTAAAAGTATGTTTTAAGCCGGGCTCAGAGGCTCACACCTGTAATCCTAGCACTCTGGGAGGCCGACGCAGGCGGATCGCTCAAGGTCAGGAGTTTGAAACCAGCCTGAGCAAGAGTGAGACCCCCATCTCTACTATAAATGGAAAGAAATTAATTGGCCAACTAAAAATATATTTATTTTATAAAAAATTAGCCGGGCATGTTGGCGCATGCCTGTAGTCCCAGCTACTCAGGAGGCTGAGGCAGGAGGATCGCTTGAGCCCAGGAGTTTGAGGTTGCTGTGAGCTAGGCTGACGCCATGGCACTCTAGCCCAGGCAACAGAGTGAGACTCTGTCCCAAAAAAAAAA